>JAQFXP010002767.1:0-14163 GCA_034693685.1 Belba bartosi | reverse complement strand
CCCTCTCACTCTCACTCTCTCTCTCTCTCTCTCCAGAATACTATAAATCCTTTTATTTGCGTTTCAGTAGAATAGAAAAAGTAAGGAATCGAATGAAAAAGAAATAATTTTATATCAAATTCTGTAAATAAGTGATAAAATAAATTATGAGTTTAGTTTACAGTTCGATACAAACTCAATATATTTTTGAATTATATTAAATAAAATCCAAATCACTATAGTATGAAAAGAAGTAAAATAAGTATTTCTCACTTTTTTCCATACGTTTGTAATTTAATACATTTACAAAATCATATGACAATTATTTATAACAAATTTTTGGGTTAAAAAGTATTTGGAATAAAAATTTAATCCATATATAAATTTTCAACGATTTATATATTTATTTTGCAATAACTTGTTTGTTTAATTCAATTTGATTAATGGAAATTGGCAATTTTATGGATGGGTTTTCCTATTTGACGAATGCCTTTCACCAAATATGGAATTAAATTTTGTTTTCAAATAAAAAACTAAATATAAAACTAAATCGAAATTTATATTCCAGAGGAGGGATAGGGCGGAAAAGAACGAACACATTAGCACAGTCTGTAACTCATGTTCTGATCAGAAAATTTATTTTAAGATCAATTTCTGCACCGAATGTTTGTTCAGTGCTCTCAGTCTGTGCTTTAATTCTGTGCCTTTGATTTCCATACCATTCCCCACAATCAATGGGTGCCTTTCAATATATACAAGAGTAGAGATGTAGAGAATAGCTGATAGAGACAGTGAGAGATAGACAAAGTAGTATCCAATCTATCAAATGCATAATTCTTACCATTTATTCTCGACTATACACTAGTGTTGATGTGAGTGAGCCTTTCGCAGAGCAAAGTTATCCTCATCTAACTGTGCACTCAGTGCTCTGTATCTAATGAAATGACTGACTCTTTTCATTTATGGCTCAAATTTTTGCTCTTATGACTCATACGAACTCATCAAATAATACTCTCTTTTGTAAAGTTTCGGAGCTTTTGGTTAAGGGATTGGTATATAAATGCTTACATAAAAACACATAAAGTTTTTGCGTTTCACTTATATTGCAGTCATATATTGCAAAAAACAGTGATATCTATATATTCAGAGTTTTTTCGGCGTTGAGTACTAACACCACATTAAATGATCGATTGTATTGTTGAATACATTTGATAATCTAAATGCGTTTTTCATGGTTTATGTAACACTTTTTCACTTAAAAATCTATTTAAGTGCTCTCTTTTCATCTCTTTCCAGAATCAAAATCTGAAGAGCTCTCTAACCCTGATCTACCCCAACCTAACCGTCCGTTTTCTGATTGACAGCCTCTAAGAGATGTCTTATTTTTTTAGTTCTAGTTTTTTCGTAAATAAAGTCATTGATAGAGAGTTTAAAAATTTTTGTTTAATTAGATCTTTTGGGGCTAAACCCGACCTAAATATCATTTGAAATATTATATTATATACATTATATAATGAACTCTTGGTATGGCTTATCGCGCAGACATGTCATTGAAAAAAGTTACGGTTTCTCTCCATTTGCGTCATTGAAACTTCATTATAGACTACGTTATCAGTAGAGTTGGAAAAAATTTCAATTAATTTAATTGACTTTTATATTATATTTAGGGTTAAGGGTTTGGGGCGTATACTCCAGTCCACACACACACGCAAACCCGAGCCCAGACAACAACAACAAGAATATGAAGATTAAATATTTTATTATTATATTGTTTTTTCAAAGTTTTTTAAGTAATAATTAATTGCATACTCTTTGTTGTTATCAATTACAATGCAATTGCAATAAATTTCATAACATGTTTAGGAATCGTATGAGTAGTTAAGTGAAGAAAACAAATTTTGATCCGAAAAACAAACGACAAAATAATTCAAAAGCAATAAAACAAATTTAGTTTGAGTTTTACTACAGTCAAATATAACACTGTTATGTGGACTTCATATGGAGAATGAGATTCATTTATTTCAATTCTTTCTCGCCTTTCTCTTCTCTCCCTCCCTCTCTTGCTCTCTCCTCTCCCCTCTCTCCCATCCCCCACCCGTCTCTGTCCTCCTCGACCATCCATTTTATCCGAATCTCTACTTTATCTTTCTTACAGTGCATGCCATTCCTCTCACATACATCTCATCTCAGGCTTCACTTCATCACAAATAATACAGAAATATAACAAAAATAAAACTTTTCAAACATTTCATCTGAAACTGGAATTTATGTCTTTCCATGAATTTGAAAGCAAAATAAGAATTGTAAGAAAAATCATAAAATATATATTGTATTAGATTTTCTAGTGTTAAATAACTAATACATTTTTGTTCGCTGTCGAGGATTTAAACAAAATATCAGAATTTAAAGTAAAAAAATTTATTATATTTAGATCGCATTGAATGAGTTGTACTGAATGTGTGTTTTGAGTTTTGTATAGTGAGAGCACTGTTAGATAGTTATTGAAATTTGTTGAACTGAAAGACAAAATTAAGACTTTTCTTACTTTTTCTGCTAAATATTATTTACACTTCAGAGCAATTGGAAATGTTTTTTAATTTCGAATCTTATTTTTAAATTAAATTTATTTTTTCGATTTGAATTCTATTGATTAAGGAACTGGTTGAAATTATGCTGGTTGTGCTCCGGGGCCCAGATTGTGAAGAAAGTCATAATTTAAGTTCTTATATGGCATTGAAGCTAATCTATTGAATAGTTTTTTAGATATTTTAAACATTGCCGACATATGTGTTGATTAATTTGAAAAATTTAGAGTTTATGAACTTATGTAATATTTTGTAAAATAATTTTGTTTTTAATTGATTTAAAATTTATATTATTGGTAATTAAATACTTTTTATGTTTGATTACTTAAATGTATCTAGATTACATTTTTTAATTGATTTAAATATTTTTTAGAAATATATAGAATTTAATTCAAAACTTGATATTTGATAAATATATCGATTGCTATAGATATTCGACATTTAACTCAAAACTTTAGATTTTGTCAGCAATTGAATCGATCGGTAGTTTATTCTCAAATTCCTTATTCACTCTTCTCTTGTATTTCTTCTAAACAAACATATTATACGAATAAAAGTTATTACTATTTCTTGAGAAATACATTTATTTTGAAAGCACTTTATCTTTTAAACTCCAAATTCATACACAAGTCTTCATTTGACATATATTTTCATTAATATTAGTCAAAACTAGAATATAGAGAATATATTGCATTTTAGATAATTTAAAAAAAAATATTCTTTTATTAATTCTGAAGTGAAATTGTATTTAGAGCTAATGTTTAAATTTTTCAATAATCAATTAATAATCTTGTTTGACATTAATGACAATAATTTACATTTTAAAACATTTAAGCAAAATTAATTACATTTTTAAAAAATTTTTAAATTAAATTATATATTGCTGTTTTTATCTTATCTTATATTATTATATTACTGTAAATATATCTTATTATATATTTTGTAGATATTATTGCAAAAGTTTATTATGTACTTAAGTTTATTGTATGTATTGTATAATTTACTTATGCAAGATTATTTTCCTTAAATAAATACTAGCTAAAAAATTATTTAAAGTTATATTTAAATTAAATTTTAAATTTAAGCAAAAAAAAAATATTTACTTTAAAAATTTCGATACTTAAAAAAAATAATCATAAAAAATATTTTGGAATTCCAATTCAACAGTAAAATCAAGGAAATCTATGAGAATATTAATATACGAAACATCATTTTCACAGATAATAAAATAAATACAACACTAATAATGTTAATACAGTTTATTGTGTTGATGGCTTCTAAAGAACAGGCATCTAATGCATAGATAATTCAGACTCGAAAAGATCATAAAAAGAAGTGGCAATTGTTTGCGCTTTGAATTAGCTTTTCATCAGAACATATCTGATAAAAAGATTGATTTTCTTATATTTTAACCAAAAATTTCTGCATCTATTTTCCTGCTAAACAAGTATTTTTTGCAATTAACGTTAAAGCTTTATATACACTTGTTTAAGTAATTAACCTCCGCAAATATTTTAGTTTGTTCAATTAGTATAAGTATACTTTTAATTAAAATGGTAACAAAATAATTTGAACAAATTAAATGTATTTAATTTATAAATGATTAAAAAAAGTTGTTAAATTTTAAACTTTAAAAATAAGTGTTTACTTCTTAAATAGTTTGGCATAAAACTTAATTTAAATTTTAAACTAATTTTCTTTTATAATATTATATAAAACGTTTTTTCCTAAAAAATAGTATAAATTTAAATAATACTTATTTTTAAGCTTTTAATCGACTATCAAAGCCATAGTATAATCCATATTATACTGTACATACGTATATGTGAGCCTGTTCAAATAAATAGTGGCAGTCTATTATTTTGGCGATTGTATAAAAGTTAGTGATAACGACTGAAACAGAATTTTAGTGCAGATTTGGCTAATTCTAATAAATGAGATGCATTAGTTTGCACAGGTATGCTGGCCTCTCTCCCTTCTTGTTCATTCATTTGAAGGACAGTTTAATTTTTATTTATTTTTTTGGTTCTTATTCGCACAGATGTCTGGTTTGCAGATAAAATGTAAAAATAGATTTTTTTCATTACTAATGAAAAAGTTCGTTAAGAGTCGGTTACCAACAGCACAGTTGATAAGAAAGACTTCGGAAATAAGAGTTAAACAAATAGACAAATGAGCCGTTCGTCGGCAAAATTGAAGTAACGAACAAAAGGTGATTAAATAACTTGTTGGAAGAGCTCGAGCGCCAGCATTAGCCAAATTGCACGTCAGTGCAGACGTTCGTCTCTTACCACTAACTCAATGCAAACAATAGATTGAAATCAAGAATTTTCGTCTGATTTAGGCAATTGACTATTAGTCAGAATATTGAGTCGCTTAGGAAAGCACCTGGCTTCTTTCAACAATTTATTTTGGGTTAATTATTTTTATCATGCTAGACTTAAGTTAAGCAAATAACTTTATTACTTTATTAATCCTAACAAATATTAATATTTAGGAAAAAGCATTTTCGTTACAAAAAAGTAATTTCAGTTTATTTTAGCCAAAATTGATATAAAAAATATTTGAATAACTATTCAGTTTATTGAATAATGCATAGAAATAATGAATAAATTGTGTCTTTCAATAAAGTAATTTACATATAGTTTTAAATTTTTATTTTAATATGTTAACTTAATCATTTAATTTAACTTCCCTGTTATTTATTTTTTAAAAAATATTATAAAATTAATAGTTTTAACTTTTATTACTTTCAAATAATTAATAAAAAACATTAAACTTAAATTGCACAAATTACTTGTTGATCGGTAATAAAACCTTAATAATTATTATTAAATAACTTTCAAAATATAATTATCTATTTATTAAATTAATTTATAAACAAAATTAAAGGATAAGTAAAATCGGAAAACAAAAACAAAACAAATGATAAGTAAATACCGGAATAGTTAATAAACAAGTAAAAACTTTTTATTAATTAATAATTTAATTAAGCAATTATGCTAAAAATAATTTTTGCTAATTATTAAATTTAATAAAATGTAAATTTAACATAGCACGTTTAATTGTATTTTAATGTGATATTAAATTTTTGCAAGAAACACAGATGTTAATTAGATGTAAAATAATTGATGTTTAACATGTGTAAGTGCACCTATTTACATGATGTGAATAAAATTTAACCTAGATTAATAGTTTACAAAATACAGGTTTATGTCCGAATGAGTTGATTAAAAAAAAGTATTGCAATTAGAGTTTCGGCAATATATAAATGTCTTAGTCTTAAGTGTAGGCGCGATCCTTATCAAACAGCACAGGCATTAGGAGCGCTGGGAGTGTAGGAGAGTCTGCGGACATTAATTAGGCTATGAATTACAGCGCAATTGGGTTGAGGAACAGATGAGAAGGTATTCCGAGTCCAGACTTTAGTACAAATCAATTCCAAATGATATTAACGCCAATACAGAGACTTAGAGGAAGAATGTTTGGTCACAGAAGGCTTGGAATTGAATCTAATTGTATGGATAAGAAATAGTATCCCCAAAGACGTCAACATTCCTCGCAAACACAAACAGTTAAATTATGGCTACATTTACGGTAATGAAAAATAGTTTTTCTATTCAATGAATTTCAACAATAAAAAGCGGAAAAATCTTTTTTCTCAACCACTAATAGTCGCTCTATTGATCATTAAGTGTCAAAATAGTGACAAAAAAATTTCTATTAAATTAAAAACCATTTCTTTTTCACCGAATAGTAGTTTTGGGAATTAAACCGAAAAAAAGAAACAAAAAGACCTAAAAAGAGAGAAACAGAAAATTTATTACTTCAAACACATTATTAAAAGCATTACTTCTTTTGTTATTAAATTTATTACTTTTATTTTGAAAAAACGTATTTAGAAAGTGTTTTGCGGACACAAAGAGCACCGGTAGGGGCCAGTCAGTCAGAAGAGATGTTTTATTACTTAAACCAATCTTTTCGGTTCGGTTTGGGTTTGTATTGCATTCTTGTGTCTACTTATAGTTGTCTATTGATTGGGTATTTAAACTAACACTTCGGGCACCGCCTGTTGAGGACTACTGTCCCGTTGATTGACTGCATGTGAAGAGGCCCGGGAGTGTAGGCCATGTCGTTGTCGGCAATGCTAGTTCTCAAGCCATTAGTGAATTAGATCTTATGTTGTAATTAGAAAAACGAAAAACACATTAAAGTGAGAAAAACAATTGAATTGAATTGTGAATTGAATAATAGATTCATTAATAACTGATTCGAGTTGTGAGAGACGAAAGAGAAAACAGACTAACAGTCGGAAAGTGGTTATCAATTATTCACAAACTTTTACATTAATACAAATAAAAGATGTTTAGCTGTTTGTGCGGCGCCGGTAGTTATTGTTGAAACTTAGTTAACCTAAAAGGCTATTCGAATGCATAGTACAGATAAACGAGTCAATGAAATTAAAAGTAAAGTATAATACTATTTGTTTTTATTGTGTATAGTCTAATTTATCATGCTAAAAATTAGATTAAATTTAAACATTAAAAAATATTAGACATTAAACAGAATTTATTTAGAAATTTCAGCAAAAAATCCATTTATTTGTCAATAACTCAGACGACAGGTTAGAAATTTAATATAAAAACAATTTATGAAGTTTTTAAAACAAAAAATATATTGAGTTTAATATAAAGTGTAAAATCTGGACACAAACACTGGTTTTGATATTGATTTTCTGATATCAAAACATTAGTGCAAACGCAGTCTCGAGAGCCGAACCTCCGATGCGATCAATTAGACTTCGATTGCTGTCATCAGTCAGTGTTTGGCTAATATTAATCGAGTTATCCGTCGTTGGCGTAAATGTCAGATCACTGTCCACTCCACTGATTGCACTGGTATTGAATTTCAATACTCTAACACTTGTCAAACCAATACTACTATTCTTGTTGATCAGGTCCTATCCATCCGTCCCTACCGTTTCCATAGCTATTGCGGTCAAACAATTCCCGATTGGTTTGCGTTTCCAACGGCACAGTTGGCCACGAATTAGGTCTAATAAGATCTCAGTGTACGCAAAGGGAGTGCACAGGAAGACGAAGATAATTGAGTGAAAAAAAGAGCGAAATAATTATAAACACAATGAGATTAAAGGCTAAAATCCGAAAACTTTTTTTCGCCTAAAATAAGACTACAATTTAATGTCAGATATATTTGAAAATTTTGTTTTTGTTATCCATTAACTGGTATTAGTGTCTCCACACGAATACGAATGTTAATTATTGAGGTTTTTAGAAGACAAGAGAAAACAACATAAAAAAGTAATTATATAAATATTATTAATCGGATTAAACGGCTCGAAACACATTAAAAGTCTAAAAAACTATTTTTGTTTTGTATTTGCTTTCAAGATTAGGCATAAAACCGATGCCAATATTTTTTTCCCTACATTGAAGTTAAAGTTTATGTATGTTTTCGTAGGCTTTGGGTTCGTTGTTCTTAAAACTATTGAAGTTTTTAAAGTTATTAATCAATTGAATCATAAATAAAAGCAGAAATTTTAATGTCAAGTACATAGTATTTAACAAATAAACAAATTTTTAAACAGGAAGACAAAAACATTTATTTTTAGCATTATATATTTGGAACAAAAATATAACATGTGCATTGAGTTCAAAATATTTGCTTTTTGGTTTTTTGTTAATCTCAGCTTAAATTTAAACAATTTATTTAATGCCATATAAGTTATTGGTAATATTTTAATATTTATATGAGATTATAGCTACCGCCCGACTAAATACTGGGTTAAACTTGCTAAATTATGTAACTTTAAATGTTATATTTTTTTTCTAAATGGCAAATTTAAATTTTGTGTCTATTTGTGTTTGAAGTGGTTATTGTGTTATTGTTTAGCTTTTTTAAGAGGAAAAAAGTTTTGTTTAAATTATTTTACTTGAACAAATTGTTTTTATTGTTTTAGTTTATTAAATCTTAAATAGTTTAATTATTATAGTAATAAATTAATAGTATTATAGCAATAAATTAGTAGTATTATAGTAATAAATTAATAAAATTTATTAGTAAATGTTGTACTGCCTATTAATATTATTTCATACTAACGTAGTTTTACTTTTATTTAACAAATACAGTAGTTAAATAACGTATAATTTACTTTTGCTAATAAATTTTAAAATTTGACAAATATAGTCTGCTTAAATTAAGTTAACATAAACCCTCAAACTTCTACTCTTTCTTAATTAAAATTCAGAGCAAAAGTAGTATTCTTATGTAATTGGAATCAAATACAATTTATCATTGTCCTCCAAGGTGCATGTTCATACATTTAGCTCCAAGTTAGAAGAGGTTTGCAATTTTTCAAATGTTAAAATATCAATAATTAAAATTTTTTTATATTTATAGCCCACTTAATAATTGTCATTAAAATTAATGCATATTTTTGGTTAACATACTTTATATTTATGTTTAATAAAATTTTCGCATAAATTCAATAATATTTCCCAAGTCTTACATAAAATCAATAAATAAAGTTTTAGTTGAGATAAAAGCATAATCTTTAAACAAAACAAAATATTTTAATACTTTCAACAAAATTGTTGTAATTTTTTTGTTTTGCAATATTATGCAAAAATTTGTTTAAAGTTTTTAATGCACTTCTATTTCTTAAATCAATATTTGTTCACTAAATTCAGTCTAAATAAAAATAATAATTAATTTTCTCAAAAAGGGAGATATTTCTGGCATTTATTCAATCGAAAAAAATGGGGAAAATGTATTGAATGAGAAAAGGGAAGACTCTTTGAGTCAAGTAATAAGAAAAAGTCAACTAAATTAAAGTCAACTAAAAAAGTCTTAATGTATTTCCCATACATACAATGAACAGAAAATGAAATCCATAAGTAATATAAAGTGAAACAAACTTATTATTTGAGTCGAACTGCAAAGGCTGAGAATCTTGAGTCTCGATCGAGTGTTTGTATAAATAAATTATTTTTAATTTTGTTCAAAACGTTTTAAAAATTATTTTTGATAGCTTTTAATAAATAAACAAGTTAGATTTCCGGCAGTTAAAAATAAATAAAAATTTACTAATTTCTCGATATGTTTGCGATAACTTTAAAATTTTTTCTAAAATTTATTAATTAAATATTATTTGAATTTAAAAATAAAATAAATTAGTTTGTGTTTAGTTGTGGTTGTTTTTATCTATTTAAATCATAACTGTATCAAAACTATTTAAATCACTTATATTTAGATTTCGCACAACTTTAATACTTTAATTGATTGACATTTTGATTGAAAAGTTTCTAAACTAAAAAATTATTTTTTAAATCTATTATCTAAAACATATTAGACTCAAGCAAGTCTATTTGTAATATTTTTTAATTAAATAATTGTGGTTGCACGAAAATATAATTAAAGTTAATAAAATTCCAAATATAACATACAGTTTGAGATTCTATTTTATTGACCTGTTTATCTGTATTTTTTTAAACATTTTAATGGCATTAAAAATATGATATGCAAGTTTGATCATTAGTAAAATATAAATTTATATAATTAAATACTAGAAATATTATAATTAAAATTATATATGAAACAATAATATGTTATATTGAATGTCAAATGTCTTTATTAAACTTATATATATAAGTAAAATATAAATATATAATTATTGATTAGAAGATTTTGAAATTTGTTTTTAACTATAATTGCAAAACATAACTAATATTATTTACAAAATTCAAACTAATTAGAGTTTTTCAATACTACTTAATAAACAGTGGCCTCAAAGAGCACAAAATTCCTTTGCTGTCTATAACATTGATGGGAACTCTGAGCTTGCAAGCTTATTATTAAAGACATTGGTAATTAACAGATGAAAGATTTGGCCTAGAACGTGTTCTCATTATAATAAATTCACAACAATTTTCACAAATACTGTACTATAACTTTTAACTGTTTACTAGATTTTATTACTAAACAATACAATACTAAATAAAATATATTCAAAAAGTCTAAATAACAGCAATAGCATTTAGGTTTGTTTAATTTTTGTTACTTAAAGTTAAGTTGGTTAATCTCTAACATATATATTGTATCTAAATCTTATAAATAAAATTTGACTTTCTCATGCTAAGTCTATAATATATGTTTAAATTTAAAAATCTTATTTAAAAACTAAATTACATAAAACATAAAATAAAAATTAGATAAATAAATAAAGATAAAAAGCATTTGTTGCAAACAAACTATTGGCAGAGAATCTGATTATCAAATCAGCGGAAAATCATTTGTTTAGAATTGGTTTATGTCTTACGACAGACAATCATAACATTAATTCAGTTCAGAGAAGATCTCTATTACACAAACCTATTGTTTTTGTTTTCTTAATTAATCAAGTTTTAAGTCATATAATTAATTGAATATAAAGAAGTTGGCAAAAGATCTCAATATATGTTTATGTTTAAAAATTATTTTGATCATAATAAAAAACATATATAATAAGAAAATTTAGAAAAATTATTCTTTTAACTGTAATAGTTAGAAAGTTATGCTTGTTCAAAAATACAAAAATTTCTTACAGTTTATAAATTTTAAACTTGATTTACGAACAAACTACATGAGATATTTCAACCATTTTTCACTAACACATACATATATTAAAGCAAAATTAAAAATTAGATAAAATATTTATTTTAACATTTTTTTGTAACGAAAAATAATGCTTAAAATATTCAAATGCAAAATTAGAGGCTTTGAGTTTTCCAACTTTTCATTTGTCTTTTTTATTACAAACTAAAAGTTATATTATTTAGAGAAAACAAAGTTTGGAAAACTCTAGGCCAATACCTTTAATTTTTCATTCTTCTGGATTGATCGACCATTTCAATTAATAAAATTTTCTAATTTTATTTTATCTGCATTTCTGTAATAATAGTATTTAATCATTTTAACCAAAGATTGATCAGGTGGCCCGATCCAGGAGAATCAGAGGAATGCTGGAGTGGGAGTATAAATGCAAAATTTTAAAATTATGGGGTTTTCCTTTCTGATCCTGCTTTTTCTCAATCTCTGTTTTTAATCAAATCTTTTAAAAACATTAAAAAATTGTTTTTATGTGAAATTAATATCTTAAACAAAATAGTAGGCAGGTTATTTTTAAATATATTTTACATAACACATATTATACATAAATGAAACAATATTATTAATGTTGATTAAAAAAATCTAAAATGCTGTTTTGAAAAATTGATAAATATAAACAAGCAATTTTTTTGTCGAGACTTAAGAGTTATTGCATGCGTTTCGAGAAGTGTATTCTCAACAAATTTATTACTATTACAGAAAAAATATATAAACATATAAGAAGTGAAGCAAAACAAAAAAATTAACTTATTCTTCAATTAATATAAATGTTTTTTTTATAGCTAAATATACACATTAGTAGATAATATAGAATACTATTTACTCCTCTTCTCAGTCTTTTTTACTTTTACTCATTTTATATATTGATCTCTAATATCAAAACCAAATAAATTACTTTTGAAGCGAAGAATATTAGAAATATTTTAATGAAAACTAATATATTATAAGAATTTGTTATAAAAGCGTAAGAAACGGCTGAAACGTCTGTTCACACGCTTTCAACTCAATGTTTGGCTAAAATTATTTGCTTTTCATTAGTTCGAAGTCAATCATCCGTTTCGAAGCAAAGGCCAAATAAATAGACATTTTTCTTCATAAAAAAAATTATTAATAGACCAAAAACGGGTAAAAGTTTTTATATCTTTTTTATGTTTGCTTACTGATTGTAAAAACAGTTTTTTTTCTTTCAAACTAAAATTTTTAGCCAAACAAAACAAGAATAAGTTATCTAAAATAACACAACAAGATAATTTAATCGATTTTTATGCTTTATTAATAAAATTTATTGTTTTGAACAAGAAGTATTACAAATATTCTATCAGTATATTTATTCAATTACTATGTGCTAGTTAATTTATTTTTTAATTTTGTTTTATCTTCAGAATTGTGTAATTTTTAATCATTTATTATTATTACATTATTTTATTTTCTCCCAAAATATTTATTATTAAATCATAATATCATTAAGATTTGCTTGATGCTTAGTTTTGCTTGTTATTTAAAATAAATATTTAAAATCAAAGATTTATTTGATATTATGTTTAGTTTTTAAAGTAAAAATATAAATTTATAAAACTATTTGTATTTACATGTACAGTATAAATTTAAAATATACATTACAAACAATTGTATATATTGTAAATATATATATATAATTAGCTATAGGGTATAACTAGTTAAACTACAAACAGTTTCATATTTGCAGTATGCAGTTTATCTAGTTACTGTATATAGATAATTTTACATTTAGTTATTTAATTATTATTTATATATATTATTTATACAATTTTTTATTAAATAAAATTTTGAATAAATATTTAGTTTAATAAAAACATGGTATCTTAATTTGCTAATTTACATTTAAAATAATATTTAAAATTTTAATAAAATTAAACACATTTTTATTTTTAAACCAAATTATTAAATAATTTTTACAAAATAAATATTAAAGTTAAACAAGCTTGATAAGTTAGATAATAAATTAAGTTATTCTACTAAATAAATTTAAAATTAAAGAAAATTAAACTAATTAAATTGATCTCTTAGTTATTTTAAGAAATTGTAATGATAAATACGCAATAATCTAAATGTAAAAATTTTACAAATGAATTTAAAAATTTAAAACACAAATTGTATTTTACAAACCTCATAACATTTAAACGAGTTAAAAATAAATAACTTCCAACAAGTAAAGCCAAACCTTTTTTGAGCTAATCGTTCAATAAATGAAGTTAGCTTGGGTAAAAATTAATAATTAATATTATACCATTTATAATAAAATTATTATATACTGTAATTAAAATTAATTTTTACTTTTAATTTATGTTTTAATTGCCATTTGAACCGACATTTTAACATTGATTGTTTAATAAGTAAATGAATTAATAGTTTATAAGTTTTATTTGCTTCAGTATTAATTGATGAAGCTGTGAATATTATAAACATATAAGTAATTACGACAATTAATATACCATAAATCCAAATAATTTTTAATATTAAAGATATTGATTTAGAAATTATCATGATTAAACCAATTACTCCTATTAAGCCATAATAAGTCCAAAATAATAGCAAAAATTTCGACCAATAGCTGCAATTGTATTCATTAATTTCTCGATATATTGAATAGATATGTGAATAATATTTATTTTTAACTAAAGATTTAATATTTTTATTAATTGATTTCAGTTTAATTCTGAAATAAACGCACAAGATATAAAAATAAAAAAACTGATAAAGAAAAATTTTGATGGAGTAATAATAACATAATGTAAATAAAAATATGTTTGGAATACCAATAGTTATTATTTGCAACGGAGTATACATTGGTATATAAGGTAGAAATGAAACTAAGAAACCAACAATTGGAAAAGTTTTCTCCGAGTTAATTTTTATAATTTTAAGTAATAATCTTGTTCGTTTAATCAATTTT
>JAQFXP010002766.1:0-14165 GCA_034693685.1 Belba bartosi | reverse complement strand
ATTCTGGAGAATTGCGATAACTATTCAATCGCCAAAAGTCTGTTTCCATTGTTCGATGAATTCAATTCATTATTATTTAACAAAACTTTAAACAATCGATACAAACGAGTAATGGATTCGAGAAAAGGGTTTATGAGCCGAGAGTTGAGTCAAACTGAAGAACAGCTAAACATTATGAGAGAGACTATAGAACAGCAATTGACTGACGACAGACTCAGAGATGGAATTCAAACTAAATTTGAAAACAATTTAAATGATATAATTGGTTGGAATCTAATGATTAAAGCGATTAAAAGCTCAAACATTACTGAAACCGAAGGACAAGTATTTGAAAAGTTATCGAAAATATTAATCGATTTGGGATTGAATTGGACGACAAGTAAATGCGAAAATATAATCAAAAATTGGAGTAAATTCTATTCATTGGTAAGTAATTAAAAATATATTTTTATTTAAATTAATTGCAATTTGTTTTTCAGAATTTCAATAAAATTGAAAAAAGTATTGAATTGAATAATAGAGTAATTATTTACATAAAACGTATTATGGATTTGAATTTGGATTCGATTTCGTATTTGAAAAGAATTTATTCCGAAAATAGTCCCGAATTTAAAGGTTTGGAAACACTTGAGTTGAAACTGGATTTCGATCCGAAATACATAGACATAGCTATCGGTGCCATCAAAGCACTCGACAATCCGAACGGTTCGACATTCGAACAAATACTTAAGTAATAAAACAATTATTTTATAATTAAATTCAGATTTTCATAAAAATAACTTCAATTACAGACACATATCAACAAACTATAGCTCAGAATTCGAATCAACTAATCGTGAGATTAGGCTTAAAACCGCACTCTATAGAGCACTGGCCAGTAATCAGATCACATATATCTGCAAAAGTGGTCAAAAAGATTATATCGAAAATCGTTTCTACTATTTGGCCGATAAAGCGCAGGAATATCAGGAACTGGAGGTTTGAATGAGTTGTAAATTATTTTAAACTAAATATTAATAATATTTTATTAGACTTTACTAAACAGTAATCAATCGAAAGAAGACTTTTCTAATAATCGGAAAAATTTCAAACAAAGACACTTCGATTTGGCCATCACTGCCATCAGAGCACTGAACCAATTGAACGGCTCTTCTTGTGCTCAGATTTTTAAGTAATAATTAATTTTTGAAACTTTTGATAAAAATATTTATAATTATTTCAATGAATTTTAGTTACATTTCAACTAATTTCGGGTTTGGATGCGATAGACAAACATTTTTTAGTTTTCAAAAAGAGCTGCGCCGGGGAGTGGCCAGAGGTCTGATTGAGTTCGTTGAGGGCCGGGCAGACGGAGACTCGGGTTCATACAAATTGGCCGATAAACTGATAAAAGCACCGGTAGTTGAGACCAAAACAGTAAGTGTGGAACAGGTGTTGTATTAAATGAATGACTGATTTAATACTTATTTCTATAACTGATTTGAGTTTTTGGTTTTTGTGATAGACTTCTACTTCTGGAGTGACCTCTCATTCGAGTACTTCTTCGGCACTAAACCAGACGTCGAATGAGAAGAAGCGGTCGATTGAAGACATCTCACACTCAGAGACTGTCATTGATCCGAGAGATGACACGAATAAGAAGTTTAAGTCAGAAATCGATTGATTTCTAAATTTCAATACAATTAACGCAAACTTTTGATGTTTTAAACAAAAAATGTATCAAAAATTAATAATTTTTCAGAATTTGTTTTACAAAAATAAAATATATGTTTGACTATAACATTATATCTAAGACACAAATTGGTCCTGGTTGGTTTGTTTGTTGATTTAAAGTTTGATTAAAATAAGAGATCTTAAGGAGAGATAAATATAAGTTTTGATTAGATGTGAAATACATGTTTAGTTTGAGAACTGATGTAATTATTTAGTTTATATTGAGTTAATTGCACTAAAAATGAGTGAATTATTGAAATTTTCGAAAATGAGAGAGAGAGAGAGTAGAGAGAGAGAGAGAGAGAGAGAGAGAGAGAGAGAGAGAGAGAGAGAGAGAGAGAGACTGGAATATATAGTGGGAGAGAGATATAATAAATTCAAAGTCAATTTGCTCAAAAACCGCAGAAAAAATTCTTTAAACTTGGTTAAAATAATTTATTTCTTGAAATCATTAATAATATCTAAAAATAATGCAAAAATTCGACCAATTTATGGAGAAACAGGAAAAAATGTGATCACAAATTTAGTCACTATGATAAATTTAAATTCAAAATTTTATATAATCAAATATTTATTAACTTTTTCGTTATACGGTAATTTATTTCAAATAACTACAAATTGAAACAAATATAAAATTTTAAGGTTTAGATCAATTTGGAAAACTTGTTATTAATTTTAAAAATATTAAGCTATCTATAATTGTTATTATATAAAAATTATTTAAATTTGTTTTATATTTGCTAAGACTATGCTAGTAATAATTTTCACCTAGTTGGTTAAAACTGATTACACAATATATATATATAATTATAAACTGATATTAACCTACTATTAATATAAAAAACTACTATTAATATAATTTATTATAAATATTGTAATTAAAAACTCATTAAAACACATAAAAACTTACCAATTATTAATGATTGGTTTGTTACTTGTAAGTTTTTAAATCAGAGTACAAATATTTATTTATAAACATTAGATAATTTTATATCAATCAAAAACATTAATATTATGATTGTTTTATTATTTGATTCGGGTTGAATTTCGGGTCAACATCTTAGAAATGTCAGTTCGGGTCGAGTTGGCAAATAGTGACCCGATTCTTGTCCCTAATTAGAAGCTAATTTAGATGGACGTCTGATATGTCAATTCTAAGTCAAATTATTTATTTGTACAATGTACAATTTTTGTTATGTGATGCAAAGTTCTGTTGCAAATTTATATTACATATACAACAGAAATTGTACATTGTATAAATAAATAATTTAAAATAGAAATAAACAAAATCTTCCCAACGTCTCTTAAATGCATTGGCACAACAAAACTGATCATTTAGTGATTACTGATCAGACGCGTTTGAAAAAGGAAACTGTTCAAGATAGTACTGTTCGTAATCAATTAAATGTATGAACAAAAATAGTAAAAATTACAAAATTTTATTTTTAAAATAATTTTATTATAAATGTTTAAAAATAGCAAAATTTTAGTTATAAGTCGAAAATGTCGTTGACTTTAATTGTAGTCATTCTCTCATTAATTGAATTAATTCAAACAAAAATTAAATCAAAAGTTAATCTAAAATTCAAAACATTTTATTAAACAATTTTTGTAAGCAAAACGTCATAACAACAAACAATACTTTTACACAAATTATGCAATAAATGAAAAGTTTTGAATAAAATAAAAAGTTTATTAAATTTAAACTTTTTTTTTATTGAGAAAACACATTAGTTTAAAATAAATAAAAAAGAATTGTAAGAATTTAAAAATAAATAAAAGGTAAATTTTAAAAAAACAGAATTTTCAATATTTTTGCGTTTTTATATCTGAAAGGAGACTCAAAGCTAAATAAAAGCAGCAAATCATCAGTTTTGGTGCAATATATACAGTCAGTTTCAGATATGTGTGATCAAAATCGAAGTAGTACTAAAATGCGCACTCTAGACCAACTTATTTTACGGCTGTGTAAATCCGCCATTAAAATTTAATGAGCTGTTGTTTTGCAATTTAAAACAAAAAATTAAAAATGTACATCTAGTAATAACAGGGATCGAGAAGGGGGGGATCAGGCAAAAATTCCCCCCCTGATTTTGAAAATTTGGATTTATCCCCCCCCTAGCATTTGGTCCGAGAACAGGTACCCTTCCTCGACGTTTTGCCGGTCGCCGAAGGCGGCCGGCAAATTTTTTGGGTTTTTTGCCCAAAATTAGGAAATTTTCCCTAAATTGGTGCTAAATCCGGTTTAAATCCAGTTAATTTAGCTAAATTTAGTTTAAATCCGGTTTAAATCCAGTTAAATTGGGAGAAATTTTATCATAAATATATGGGGTTTTTGAGCGTTTTTGAAAAAATCCCCTCCCTGATCCTCCCCCTAGGTTTTTGGCCAAAATTTTGAGAAAAATCCCTCCCCTGATCCCCCCTGGATCACTAATAACTAAGTAAAACAATAAAGGTATGTTTTTACATGTTAAATTAATAAAATATTAAACCAATTATAATTTTATAATTTCAAAATTAATGTAATTATGTTTATTATAACAAAATAATTACAACTAGCTAAATTTTAAAATTATAAAATTATGATTGCTTTAATTTTTTATTAATTTAACAAGTAAATAGCATACCGTTATTGTTTTATTTAGTTAATATTAGATGTACATTTTTAATTTTACTTTTTAATTTGTAAAATATCAACTAATTAAATTTTAATGGCGGATTTACACAGCCGTAAAATGAGTTGGTCTGGAGTGCGCATTTTTGGACTACTTCGATTTTGATCACACATTTCTGAAACTGACTGTATAATTATAATATTTCTAGTTTTAAAGTTTAAATTAATTAAGCTAAAATTTAAATTCAAATAAAAATTTTTATTTAATAACTTTTAATTTAATATTATTTATTTTTTAAATTACTAATTTTATCTATTGTTCAGTTGTATTTAAATTTATTTAATTAATTTTATTTAATGTGCTTTATTGTATATTTCTGTGCGCTTATTTTTTCTGCTTTTATATTAAACTCTGAGTTGAGCTTGCCACATTTTGGTCATTTTAATCTGAACAATATAAATTCAAGAATAATTGAGGGTAGTAGAGTAAAGGATCATGCTTATCCATGGTTAATCTCTCTCCATATTACACGATTTCAAAATATATGGATATATTAAATGAACAGAATTTAACCGAAGAATATATCCACTTTTGTAAAGGAGTTATATTAAATGCAAAATTTATTTTAACGGCTGGTCATTGTGTGTAAGTCATAGATGTTTTTGAAACTAATTCTAATTTTAAAATAATTAAATTCAATTAAAATAAATGTACAAACTAATAATTGCTAAAACAATATTGTAATATTTGATTTCAGCTTGAAACTTACAAAATAAGTAAATATTATTGAAAAAATTATTTATATATTAAACTGCATATAAATTGCATTATATAGTAATGGCACAGTTTCTCGCTGTTTTAAATTTTTCTAAAATGGCAAATGATAAAAACAGAAAATTGTTTATGAAGCATAGTATCCTGGTAATCGTTTCCCAATAAAATTATTTTTAAATACAATTTTCACATATAATGTTATTTGTATAACATACAGTGTTTGTTGATTTTAATGCAATATTTGTGTAATCAAAAAATTAAAAAAATATTTAAACAAATTATTTTTACGTCATATTACGTCGTATTTTTGTTAAATTAATATAAAATTAATTCAATTAATTTTAACATATCAAAATAATTTACAATTGATAAATTATTCTAAATTAATATATATACATTAATTTTATTTAATGGTTTTGAAAAAACGCTTAAAATTTTTTAAATTCAAGTAATTTTATTTGGGTTTTAATCCAATTATATTAGGTTTATTTGAACTAACTAAATTTAAACAACGGATTTAGCACCAATTTAGGATAATTCAATTTAAATCTACAGACCAACAAATTTTAGCATGCTCAATAATTTTATTATAATTAGAATAGGTTACATTATCTGAAACAAATCATATAAATAGAAAATTTTAATAATTTTCAAAATACCAAAGATTTTTATTTTTGTTTTTGATTAAAATTTAAAAATATTTTCAAACCAAAAAGAGATTATCAATAAAGTTTTAAAAAGTGTTTATATAAAATCTCAATCGAAAAATATACGATTAAAATGCAAATTAATATCAAATAAAATAAAAACAAATCTTTTGTTTGACTCAAACCTAAGATAACAATATCATCCGATTTTGAATCGCTATTATAACAAAACTGTTTTAAGTTTTGATCAAATTTTAAAAATGTTTTAATTTCATTCATAAAAATTTTGCTTTCGTGCAATTGAGTCAATCTATTGGCAAAAAGTTAATTGAAATTTTTAATTTATTATAGTAATTTTATTAGATTTAAAATAACTAAAATTTAAAGAAGTTGTCTGTAGATTGATAAAGTTGCTTATTAAAAAAAATAATTTTAATCATGTTTAATCTATTTATTTACATATTATAAGTAATATTATATAATGAAAAAAAAGTTTGGTAATTGTTTTGCTAATAAAGCGAAAATTATGTTTATATAATTTAAACATTATTTTCAGATAATAAAAAATTGTTTTAATAAATATTTTATTTAATTGACAAATTTGCTTTAATATATGTGTGTGTTAGTGAAAAAATAATTTAATTATTTTTTTTAGTTTTTCTGTAAATTAAGTTTGAAATTCATAAACTGTACGAAGATATTGTATTTTTGAATGCGCATTACTTTTAAAATATTAAAGTTAAAATAATAATTTTTGCATATTTTCCTATCATATCATATGCTTTTATCATGATTAAAATAAAATTTAAAAATAAGCAACTTTATTAATCTACAAACAACTTCTTTAAAAAAATACGTACAAATAGTTTAGTTGATTAAAGAGTGTCATGTTAAAATTATAGGCGTTGATTAACATAAATTTAAGTCCATATCCATTACCAGTTTTAGATATATGAAAATCAATGTCTTCTTCAACACCCACTGAAACCAAATAGTCTTTAATTGGTAACAAATTATTTAATCTTTCAATAAAAACCATATTTCCAGTTAATATCTGCTTTAGTTTAATGTCTTTGTAATAACTTTTGTCTTGTTTTTGATAAAAGTTTGGAGATTTGATAAAATTAGTTCTGCGTTCAAAATCTTTTGCCATTGGATTATCTTGGTTATTTTTAATAAAATTATGAAAATTATTCGATTTATATGAAATTATTTTCAAGTGTTTCCACTTCGGCTTAGAATATAAGTCAAGCAATGAGTCGATCATTTCTATTGATTGAGGTTTTAATAATAAATCCCTTAATAGACCACTAAATGCGGCCAATAATACAGTGCACGACATAAGCCATACTCCGGATACGAGTCGATCGAATGTATTGTTTATTTTAATCGGAATATAATCTGAAAATAAAATCGATAATAAATTCCAAACTGTTTTGAAGTACGACTTGAATGAGATTTTATTCAAATATAATATTAATGACATAACGAGTACTGATAGTATGATTGCGTAATATATCTGAATATCAAAACTTGTGAAACAATAAGTTAGAGACCGTTTGTCTAAAACCAAAAATTTAAATTTTAGTAAAGTATTTATTTACAGAATTGTCCATGATTATAGTCAGAGATTAAGAAGGACGGCCGATTTAAAAAGAGGGTATCAGGGGCAGGATTTTTTCAAAAAGGCTAAAAAACTTATGTATTTATCATAAAATTTTAAATTATTTAACTGAATTTAATTTATATTTAGTTAATTTAATTGAAATTAAACCGGATTTAGCAACAATTTAGTGAAAGTTTTCAAATTTTGGTCAGGAAATTAAAAAAAATTTGCTGGCTGCCAAAGGCCAAGTAGAGTTATCTTTTAGCAAACCTAATGTTAGATAAGTTTTGGAAGATAAATGGCAAAATTTAAAATTATTGGAATTTTTTGGCTGATGCCTCCTTATCATTCTCTGATTATAATTAAATATTTATTTATTAAATATTTTACATTTTGGTAAAAATAAATATTTTAAAACTAATTTTTATTTGAAATAAATTTTAAAATTATTCCAAAACTAACTAACATTTTTGAGTTGAGGCCAGAATTCTTGATTCTTCAATTAAACCAAAAGGTTTTGTTAAACGAAATGCGTTTGGATTTCCAAGAATATTGATTATATAATTAACATATCCTTCCGGACTAAATTGGCCCAATATATCTGGAATTGACTCATAGTTTCCTGATAACGCTTGAATTACTATTGAATTACCGTGCTCCTTAAATTTATCTAGTGTTGTTAAACTGATGCTATTTTAAAAATATATAACAAAATGAATTAATTTCTTAAATAATTTTTAGACTTAATTATTAAACATAACAAATATAATAAGTTTTTTATTAGAATATAAATAATGTTAAAAAACATAATACTAAACTTAAGTAAAATTGTTTCAGTTTATAATTATTTTATAATAATTGATTTTTTCTTGAGCATTTAGATTTTTTTTGATAGTTACTTAATTTGTTTTAAAGCAAATTTTTGCAAAAATAATATTTTAAGTTTATTTAATTAAATTTGTAATCTCTCAACATTTTCGAATGTATAAGCGTATATAAGTTTCAAATGTTATTTATGCAACAATTCTTATTTTAAAAAATTGATTTAAAAAATCAAAGATAAGTATATTTTTACAAGTTATTTGCTAATGAGAATAAATTTCAATTTTCAATATTAGGAGGATTTTAACCTAATCTTCCAGCTAAAACTCTAAATAATAATAACCAGAATTTGTCCTTTGCTACCTTTGAGTTACACTGCATGAGAGACATAGTTTTAAACGAAGACAATCCGGTTAATCACTAACACTTGCACTCAAATACAAATAAACAGATAAACGCATTCCAAAAACCTTATAAAAACAGATAAGCAATAAGTTTTCTATACTTATCTTTTGTAAACTTATATTTAGAAATTCAATAATATTTTTAATGTTTAAAATCTATATATTGTGTATTTACCCGAATTTTATTTTATGCTATAAAAATAATAAAATTTTTCCATTACTTATTAGTCGGAGGTAGCAAAGGACGACCACATGTTTTTGCATAGATTTAACCCACAATTATGTTTTAATAAAGAGTTAAAAAAAACTATTATTTAATAAACAAATTCTTATTTAATTAATATATTATTGCATGAGTGTGTCAATATTAATTTATTTATTCTTAATTAGTAATTACCTATTTGTCACGCATTTAATCTTACAACTAAATAAAATTCAAACTCAAAATTTAATTTAATTTCTGTTTCACTACTTGTTTGCAACAAACATACGACTCGGCCTTAACACTGACTATAAAATCAGTCAACCGAGTGGTTGTAATTGACACTAATGTTAGAGACACTCATTTAATATCTATTACAGGATTAATAGCAATTTTATAAATCAAAAATATTGTTAATTATTAATATTACCGAACTTTAGCCAATTTCGAAAACGCTGTCAATATTAGCACAACAGGTCCACAGCATTGGTAGTGGACTATAGATGAGTTCACATCCGTATACTCTCTATATCTGATATATTGTTGAAATAACGGAAAAACTTTAATTACATTATTTGGCAATTGACCAAGGCCAGAATATATTTCCAAATTTCCATCAGTCAAATTATAACAATTGAATTTGTTATACATAATAATCAATTTGAATAAAACTTTATTAATAAATTATTAATAAAATTCGAAAGATGATTTTAAAAATATTTATTTTTATTTTAAAAATTGTTTTATAACTAATTTTTTTTTATTTAGTTAAAAGGTTTCTAAAAAGTAAAAATACAATAGTTAAAATATAAATTAAATTTAAAAATTATCATTGTTATATTGCAAATATTTATTTTATAATAAAACACTATTGGAGTTTAAACAAAAAAATTAATAAAATTAAATTAATAACGTAATAATGGAAATACGGAATTGGGATAAGAAAACCTTAAAACATGTTTGAAAGTCATGACAACCAAACACAAACTTACAAACAATGAATACATTAGTTATAAACAAAGATGTACTTTTGCTACAGTCTCTCCATCATTATTTATAGGCGTTATAGTTAGATTATCCGGTTTATCACTAATACTTACCTTCAGTCACTCCTGCGTTTATTACAATATTTTGTGTTTTAATAAGCAATAAGTTTAGGTCCATTAGTCTACTTTTGTTTCTCTTTGTAAATTAACTTTATTTAAAATATTAAAAAATAAATTATTTTATACAATGTAAAATCATTTAATTAAAATTTCTAAATAAAATAAATTTAATTTTAAATGATTACAGAAATAATTTAGCCAAATAATTGAAATGTATTTGTTTAATTTATTAATTTTTAAATAATAATTGTAATTATTAATATTATTTTTGTAATTTAAATGTATTTTTGTTATATCGCATGTTCAAAAAATACAAAGTATACTAAAAGTGTTTTAATATTTTCCCAAATTTTGTTTTTTTTTTTTGCTATAAAAGTGATAATGTTTTTTCATTACTGATGGAGAAACTGTAGCAAATACACATCTTTGTTTATAATTAATATATTCATTTCTTGTATTTGGTTGTCATGACTTTCAGACATGTTTTAAAGTTTTCTTATCTCAATCCATAATAAGTTATTATTAATAACTTAACTATCAATAACTTTTATGTTTTACGTAGTTATCAGTTAAATGATTAACTGTTGATTTAATTCTTGATTTTAGTAAATTAAAGACAAATTAATAAATGTTTTTATAAAATCAAAATATTTATTTGATCAACAGTTTTGATTAAATGAGCAAAAAGAGATAACTATTAATACTATTAAAATTCTTATAGTAGCGATTAAAATCAGTTTTTTCAATAATTATTGTATAAAAATATTAACTACTATATTTTTCTAATAAATAATGTTTTATTTTATCAAAGTCCATTTTTATCCCTTTTCCATTATTATCCTTCAATTTTTCTGCCCGACCCACTTGATAGAAATGGACCTGGACTGTATAATAAAAACAAAATGTATTTTTTGCGCATATTTTTAAATAATATTAAATTTTTAAAAAATTTCTTATCACATAATATAATTTTAACAAGTATAGTAATTAAATTGTAATTACAATCAACAAAATCAAGCAACATCTATACGATGCAAACATTATTAATTAAACTAAACAATCAAAAAGTAATATTAAAAAAATAATAACCTACCAAAACCAAAACACGAAATCAATTTGTTTCTCAACTTTTATGATTATTAACACTAAAAGAGTAAAGAATAGAAATTTATAAAATTATTCAAAATCTGTTAATTTAAACAATTAAGATAAAGATAAACAAATGATACTTTTGTTGCTAATTATATTCAAAACGTATTGAACATACAATTGTGAGTCAGTTAAGAGGTCCACAATATTGACAGTGAAGTAGAGATTAGTTCACTTTTGTATATATTATTCTAATATAATATCTAGAGTTGTATTGCAATTAATAAATATTTTATAATTTTATAAATAAATGTAAAATTAAATCAATAGTTTTTATTATTCTATAAATTAAAAATTTATTTATAAAATTTAATCATTTTTTTCTAAAACTTAATTTAAAATTTATAAAATAATAAATAAATTTGCAAAATTGCAAACGTTATTTTAATTTTTTTCTTGTTAGATTTTCTTTTCTTGCTCTAATAAAAAACATTTTTTGGTTTTTCATAGCTATTTCTGCGTGATTAAACGAGTATTGCAGTAAAGCCCTATTATTGCATTGCTGTGCAGTACACATGGAATGAAACAGAGAAGAGAAATAGTTATGAAACAATAAAAAAAATGCCTTGCAAAGATTAAAATACCAAAAGAAAAATACTGTAATTAAATTAGTTTTTATTTATTAATAAATACTTAAAAATATAAATAAAGTAGTTAAATTACATTCAAATTTTGTTTTAAAAAATATTAATGCAAATTGACACACAAATGCAAATGCATATTTGTAAATTTATGGATTTAAACTGAATTTAGCACCAATTTAGAAAAAAAAATTTAGCCGCATTTGGCGCCCGGCAAAAGTCGAAGGGCTTATCTTTTCGGAGGCCAAATGATAAAAATGTGGCGGATAAATGTCAATTTTCAAAATCGAAAGAAATTTTTGCCTAATTCCTCCATCTCAATTTCTGGTGTCAACTCAATTCGGTTATACTCATTTGGCAAACTAATTATAATAATATTTAACAAATAATTTTAAAATATACAAGATTATAATGTAATTGATTTTATACTGTTCAATATTTCATAATTTTTCTTAAATATTTACAAAATAATTATTTGCAAATATATAAATATAAACAAGTAATATTTTATATATAAGTTATTTTTAATAATCATAATTTTATTAATTTAAACAAAGTTTAGTTTTTTAAATTAAATAATTAACATGTAATGTACAGTGTAATTAAATTGGTTTTATTAAAATGTAACTGTTAATATACACTATTACATAATAATTTATTTTTATAAAATTTACAAATTAATTATTATTAAAAATATATTTTATGAATAAATTTTGCAATTATTCACGAAATATAATTTAAAACAAGTAAAAGAATTTAAAGTTAAATGCAAATGTTTCTAACATTTAATATATAGCGTGACTCAAATTTATTTATATCAGTCGATAGTTTAGTTGATTGATTAGTGTTTAATTATTTTAAATTATTATTTACATTAATATTCAATAAAAAATAATAAAATTTAATCTTGTTTTAAAAATCATTTTTTAAATTTAAAAATATACAAAATTTTAATTATTAATATTTATGTTAGCTTTGTAATAAATTTTTGCAAAACAAAAACATAAAGAGCGTTTCATATAAAAATGCACAATTTTTAACTAGCTCGCGCGCGCTTTCCCGAACTTTGTGGTAATTAAATATACTTTCGAATAAGAATATAGACATATCTTAAGACAATAATAGTCGTATATTAGCTGTATATTATCTGTAACGAAAATGACAGGCACTGAAAGATAAGTCACTCTAAAAAATTTGTGCAAATTTATATAAAATATTGAATTTTTGAAAAGAATATCACCTCTCAAACACGTCAATAAAATGTCTTGGAAATTAAGTATTATAATTATTTTGTTAGAAATCAAATTTTCAATAGTGCCATATACTAATATAATTAAATCTTTGCAAATTTATTTAATCTGGCAGACCAGGGATGTAAAAGTATGTGTTTCTGAGCCGTATGCAAAACTGGGAACAATAAAGTTAAAAAAAATTTTGAAGAATATTTTAAGACAAGACTCAAAACATTTGTCAAAAATATGATTTGATTAAAGATATTTTATTTTGACCCGAGTTAGTGACTATTTACTGTAGCAAAAATGTCCAAAATTGGATCAAATTTAAAAACATTACTTATGTTTTTTAAAACCGAAACTTGCCGTCTGTCTCTTTGTCCAGACTTATTGAGAATTTCTGGCCTCTGACTAAAAAATTGTATAGTTTAAGATTTAAAGCACCAAAAAATATCAATTGGTTCAAAATTTTTTTTAAATATTAACAAAACTATCGATGAAAGTCATGTACAAACTCTGATAAAGAATGTAAGATAAAGTCCTAAACAAATGGGTGATAATGCCTATTTAACCCCAATTAAAATTAAAAATTTGTACTTTTTTTAATGTATGTTAGGCAAATTTTTTTTGGAAGAATTGGTTTAATAGTTTTACAATAATAAATTTGTAAATTTTGTGCATTTATATATGAAACACTCTTTAATTAAATTTTAAAGTTTTACTTATAATTACAGTTTATTCCAATTGGTGTTAACCCAATTCCTTTACACTCTTTAGTTATAAAATGATTTTAAAATAAAATAAAATAAATAATTATAATAATAATATTTAACAAATAGCTCTGAAACAAACACAAGCAAAGCAGCATGTAAACCCATTAGAAAGGTTAGCATCATACCACGGTAATTGTTTAAATTTAACCGTTTCCAAAAATTGGAATAGTTATTTAATCCAGGTGATGGCGAATTAAGTGCTTTTTCTAATTCAAATTTATAAATTCCATTTGATTGCATTCTTGCTATTCTAATGAACGAAATTTATATTTTAGGAAATTTCCAAACTTTTTTGTAATCTTATAATTAAAAGTCTAAAAACATTTGAAAATATAATATTTAATTTGTTTCATTAATTTACAAAGACAATTTACTTTTTTATGTTAATTGTACAAATTATTTAAAATTTAATTTAGAAATTTAATAAAAACAAATAATAATTAACAGTATAATTGATACATTTAATTCAAATAATATTTAGTCTCTCTCTCTCTCTCTCTGTCTCTCTCTCTCTGTCTCTCTCTCTCTCTGTCTCTCTCTC
>JAQFXP010002765.1:0-14171 GCA_034693685.1 Belba bartosi | reverse complement strand
AATAAAATATGCAAACCAAATTAATGTATGAAAACACAAAATTACTTTCATTTTAATTAGACAATAAATTAAAACTATATATTTCTTAAAATGTATTTAATTTTATAATAATAAATATATTTAAAATCACAGCTAATTAAATAGAATTAATAAATTATTTAATTATTTTTAAATTAATTTTATTATTTAATCAGTATAACATTAATTTTATATATGACATTTAAATTAATAAAATTTTGATTTAATTTTATTTACATTATTTTATTTAAACAGTTGTTTTATTTTTCTCTATTAATTAAAATTTTATTATTTGTTGCATTTTAAAAAATGTATATTAATTTATAATAATTATTTTTAATATTAAATTTAATTTTTAAAATATATTTAAATATTTACCTTTATTATTCGAATATAATATAATACAGCATATTAAAATTTTTATAAAAAAATAGTTAATTAACAATTTTAGTTAGTTAATATTGCAGTATTTTAAAATTTGTTATTAATTTAATTTATTAATTAAATTAATTAATTAATTTATTTAAATTAAATTAAATAATATTTTAAAAATTAATTTATAATTATTTTTATAACTACTATCAAACATAACCATATAAATAAAAATAAATAAAAATTCGATTTATTAAAATATTATATTGTTCTTTAATTAAGTTTCTTTCAACTAACAATTATTTCCAATTATGTAAAAAATTAGACTTAAAATGCTATTTAGTTTTATTAATTACAATTGTTAAATAATAAACAAATGAAATAATTAATTATTATATTTTAACAGAATAGTTGTTTTATTTGCTTTATAATTAAATAGAAATTCCATTGTTGTAAACATTTTATATCAAGTAAATAAAATAAAATTTGATTTAATATAGCGAGTATGATTATTTTTATCTATAAATCCTATTTGAAACCAAGAAAGACCAATCATGTTTGAAACATGTACGTTGCTAAAATGTAGATTGATTAATTTGTCAATAGATTTTACTGAAACAGCGTCGGCAACTTCAAAAATATTTAATTCTATTAATGTATTAAAATAAAATAATTTTAAAAAATTGCATATGAAACATTAAGTATATAATAATACCGTATTGTTCATAATTTGTCAAATTAATATTAAATTGTCTTGTTTGAAAAAGCTTAGGTGGTAAAAATAAAGTTAAACTTAACAATTGCTTTGGATTATTAATTTGGTATTTCATGTTAATATCCAGGTCATCTCCATCAAGTAACTTGTGTTTGCTAGCTACCAATGCGGCAAACCCAAATCCTAAATTTATGTAATTTTTAAATTAACATATTTTATTTTAAACATATTTTATTTTACCATTATATATTGTCAAATTATCTTGCTCTTTAATTTGTTCATCTTGATAACACATGCATTTGTATTTGCCTTGAACAATTAACAATTGATTTTTTAATAAAACAACTATAGAGTTCTTTTGAGCAATATCAATTTTAACTAAACCATCTACATTTCTAAATGTTGATTCTAAAATAAAAAATTTTAAATTATCAAATTATTCTATATTGTTAACTAATATTATTTTCATATGTAATTTGTCAATAAAAGTATAAAAATATATATTATAATAAAATAAATTAAGTATTTTATAATGTAATATGTTTAAATTCTTGTTTACATTATAAATTAAATTTAACACATATTTTAATAGTGAGATAGATATTTAATAAATTTAACATAACTTTTATTTATAAATATTAACTTATATAAAATTAAATATAAATATATTTTTAAATAAATACTTGTTTCATTATTCAAATTTATTCTAACAAATTCAACATCATTTTTTGCTAATGCAACGCGGCTGCAAGAATTTGCATCTTTTCCAAATAAACAAGTTAATTTGAGATTATTTCTGTCTTTGATTACTTTTAAAGATACATCTTGGCATAAAACATAATTGATTAAACTTTCAAAGTAAGTTATCGCAACAAAACACAATATTATCTTCATTTTAAATACAAAATGTGTTAACTGCAATAAATATTTTAAATATATTTCTTCTCAAAATAAAATTATTTAATAAATCAGCTATTTAAATAGAAGTAATTATTTATGTAATTTTATTTTTATTATTTAATCAGTGTAACATTAATTCTGTTGTTTAAGTTATATGTATTAATTAAATTAATTACTTATAAAATATTTGCACATATACAAGAAACTAAATCTTTTTCAAATGAACAAGTTAATTTGTATTTGTTTTTATATTTTTGATAAGATGCAAAGTAACATTATGAAAATCAACATTATTAATAAATCGATAAAGGTATTATCTTTAACAATTTATTTTTTATGCTTAAATAATATTACAATAATTAAAATTATTAAACTTAACAGCTAATTAAAAAGTAATAATTTTTTATTTAATCAATGCAACATTACAATTTGCTTTTTTATTATGATTGTTTTAATACAATTGCTAAAAATAATTTAAAATAATACAATAACTTAGCAGGATAACGCAGTAGTCAAGGCTTCCAACTAGTGATAAGTCTGACTTAACAAACAAGTAGTGGTTTATTTCAGATTTTGCAAGTTGCACTAACAAACAATTATTTGCAAATGTTACACCAGAATATTCTCAAAATTAATTTTAAACAAATGAACCGTACAATATAATAAATTAATTTTTTATATATTTTGTAAAAAAATTAATTTAAATTTTGCTAAATTTTACTTGGCTAATTTAAACTAAATTAATTAAAGTGTTTTATATGCTACTACATATATATTTAAAGAGTGCTTAAGTATTTATTTATTTATTTATCATAAACGAATCAATTGCGAATTAACTGTTTTAAAGTTGAAATCAATAGACGCTCTCATATTATAACCTATGAGTCATAAGCTTTAGGTCATATTTTATGATATGAACAAATTATTTGAATTAAACTTTAAAATAGTTGAAAGGGGAAGTAAGGGTGGAGAAAATAGGGCACTTGCGCTAGTTAATATATATATCTCTTCATAATGTGTGCATATTGCTTTTTTATATTTGCATTCTTCTTCTTTATATGTGCATGTTTCTTCACTATGTTCGCAATCGCTAAGCAACAAATAAACATGAACAATTGTTTTTTAAAAATTGAATGTATTGCATAATTGTAACAATAATTATTATAACGCAATATCAAACTATTATAACAAATTTTATTTAATTTATTTTGCAATTTAGTTTGTAGTAATTTTTACATTTTTAAACAATGTTACATAAAATAATGCATATTTTAAAATTTAATTAATTGTAATACAATTGTTATAAATTTTAATATTAAATATTGATTTAAAATTATATTTAATTTAAATTTGTTAGCATAAAATAAAGATAATTTAAAATAAGTTAACAAGGGTTATTTTTATTTTAAGAAAGTCTGTGTATTAAATAAATAGCTTAAAGCATAAATAAAGAAATTTTATACTAATTATAATTCAATTTTAGTATGTTTGACGTAATTAATTGATTTAATTTATTCTTATTGATAAAATTAATTTTATAAGAATATGATCCATATAAATTATTATAATAGTTAATATAGTCAAACTTTAAAGTAATCAAATTAGCCTGAGTTGTGAAAAATGTTGTTTTTAAATTTTTTGTAAAATATAAGCCTGTAAAATTTAAATAAAATAACATGAATATTATAAAAATATAAATTTATTAATTATTAAATTTAAAACTTACCATAATCATTATAGTTATTATCAGCACTATTATTCGCATAATTAAACTCAAATATTATTTCAGAATTTTTATACATGGTTAAATTTAATAGTTGAACAGCAGATAAAATATAATATCTCATATAAAAATAAACATTGTTTCCAAAATCGCGATCGATTTTACTTGACGATATTTCAGCAAAATCTTAAATTTAGCATAAATAACATTTTTGATTTTCAAGAAAATATTTTATTTATTTTACCTTGTATAAACTCAAGTTTGTCTTCAACAACAAGTTTATTTTGATAATAAGCAGTACATGAATAATTTCCCAATACCATATATAGAGTGTCAATATTATTTAATAATTTTTCCAATATAATAGAAATTTTGCCAACTTCGTTAACTTTAATTTTAGACAAGCCATTAAACTCTTTAATATTGGCGCCTTGATAAAATTAAAAATAAATTTATAAACTTTATAAAAATAAAATTATTTGTTAAAATAGAAAAGTTAATATTACAGTTTTATATTTTGTTTAAATTTTATAATTTATAAAAAATTAATACTAATTATTATTTTATAAAATTTAAATTTTTTTAATTATAAATATATTAAACACTAACTTTTGTTATCATCATAAATAAAATTTGCAAATTCAACATTGTCCTTTTTTAGAATAACTTTACTTATGTTGTCCACATTGCTAAAATGACAAATTAATTTTGAATATGTTTTTTCGTCCACAAGTTCTAATGAGACATTTTGTGAATCGATATTTTTGAAACACAATAAGAAATATACAAAAATTACAAACACAAAAATAAATTTCATTTTAAAATTAATATTAAAATATTTCAAAATTTATTAGTTAGATTAAAATATTTTATTAAATTAAATTACAATGTCACTTTTACTTAAATTTAAGTTTACGTATAATTTTATTACGACTTAACAAATACAAGTCAATTCAAACCAAATTTATTTGCAAAACTGCTTTAACAAAATATATTTGCAACTTTAAATAATATAAACGCAAATTTATTTTTAGGCATTTTTGTATTATTTATAATTAGGATTTCAAAACAAGGCACACTAATAAATTTTCTAAAAATATTTAAAACTAAGTTTTATAATCTTAAAATTATACAGTCAATTTTAGAACTAACATCTTTATAAAAAATTATTTAAATTTAAAATGCTAAATTATTTCAGCTTAAATTCTTTTCAGCAGTAAAACATTTGCCGCATTAACTATTTAAAAAAATATAAACTTCTAATGTTTGTGGCAAAATAAAATATTTTTAATTAAAATTGTCTTGGTTATAAAAAATACAAACAATACATTTTTTTAATATTAAAATATTATTAGATATGTGTATTTATGTTTTTGACAATTATAATTTTGAACAAATTTAATCTGTACTAAAACCTAAAAAATGTAATGAACAATGAACATACTTAATAATTTTTTATCAAATAAATATACGATTTCAAAATTAATTTTATAATTTTTAAAATTTTAAAATTTGTTACCAAGAACATTTTAAAATTTATAAATTAAAATATAAAATTTTTTATTGAATATAATTTATTTAAAGTAAATACAGCTTATTTTCTGTATTGTGATTAATACGATTTGTCATAGAATATATTATTATTATTTTTTAAATGTTCTTAGTAAAAAATATTTAAAATTTTAAAAATTACAATTATAAAAATTTATTGTTTTAAAATAGCCAGAAATATTTATTTTGAAAGCGTAAAAATCATTACATTTTTTAGGTTTTAGTAATAAAAATTGTTTAAAATTATAATTTAAAAAAATAGGTTTATTTAATAATATTTTAATCTTATTAAAATATATTGTTTAAATTTTTTTTATAACAAAGCTAGCTTTTACTGAAAAAATTTTATGCTGCAAAATAATATGTTTAAAGTTTTCAAAATAATTAATATGACAATTGTTTTATAAAAATACAAAATTGCGAAAAAAGTTTAAATAATAATAATCTAGTATTTTAAATTTAATTAATAATAAATGCAAAACCTATTTCTGAAATTGACTGTACAGTATATTTTAGTTATTTTTATTTATGTATTTATAGTAAACGAACATATTAACTTATTACGCAATAACTATTTCAATGTTAAAATCTAACGGTACTCTCAGTTTTATTCATATTGTAAATATTAATTTAATAGTTTGAAAACCAATGAAATACTTACAATAATATGTGATTAATTCAATTTCAAACTACTTGAAAAATATGGTTTTTAATTTAAACAAAATTTTACCAGGATACATTTTATTGCCAAATTACAAATTTAATTTGCAAACTGCATAACGTATTTAAATATATTATTTTTAATTTGTTAAAGCAAAAATAAAAATTAAAAACAAAATTTTATAAAAACACGTCTTTTATCAAGTAAATCAATATTCAAAATAAACTATTGTTATATTTTTAATTTATGATTTTAAACCTGCTACTTTTTAAATTTTATTTTTAACCTCAATTCTAATTAGTTTAAAAATAATTACAAATTATAATTGTTAAATTCATAGCAATTATTATTTATAAAATATAAAAATATAGATTAAGTCATTGACATTCAATAGCTAGACATATAAAACTAACAGTATGGTCCCCAACAGTAATGTTTTTATAATTAGTTAAACTTGTCTAACATAAGATTGATATCACCTTGCTATATAATACTAGCTTTTGGCTTAACTCATATGATGCTATTCTATGGTAATTGAGATATATAACTAGAAATTTTATTATTAGTTTGTTGTAAATGAAAATGAATTTTATATATATCCTAATTAATGTTTATAAATTAAAATAAATTCTAGTAAATATTTACTTATTTTATTTAATAAAAATTTTTAAATTATTATAGCAAAAATAAAATTTACTACATATAATAAATTTTAGGTGAGACAATTTATATAGCTAAAATAAAATTTTTCAAAAAAATATATTTTAGATTTGTATAAAATCAGCAAAAATTCTATAATAATTTATTTTTAAAAAGTATTCTTAAACAATAACAGCTAGACAAAAAAAATTAAACAGAATTTTAACGCTAATATTTATTAAACAATTAATGATAATTTTATAAATAAAATTTAAAAAGTCTAAAAAAATTATTTTAACCACATAAATAGTTTTATTTAAAATCTATTAATTTTACCATTTTACGATTATAAATAAATAAAAATATTAAATTTTTGTAATTAAAATTTTTAAGCTAACTGAAATTGTTTTTTACAAAATTCGAAAACTGAAGTAATGTTTTTGTATTATTATGCAAAATTAACTTATTTTAAAAATTTCTTTTTTTTCCAAACTGATTTTAAATGTTATATAAATTTAGTTTGTACACTAATGTAATTATTAAACTATAAATTAAAATTTTTAATTAAATGGATTAATTTTTTTGGACCAATTATTTTATTGTTAATTTTTATTTATTGTCAAATTCAACAAGGTAATAGGATTATTTGATCACATGTCAAATTTTAATACAAACATATATGTAAAATTATTTTAACATTTAACAATTTTAATAAATGCATATATTCAAATGCATAATTTATTATATTTTTAAAAATAAATTTAACTACATATGTTTGTCAGCAAGTATTTTTTTGTCTTAAATTTTATTAATAATTTTGTTTTCTTAATTAAGCTTTATTTAAAATTTTTAAATATAAATTTAAAAGTAGCTAAAATAAATTAACAAGTTTAATTTTTATAAACTTTTGTGTATTATATAAATAATAATAGAATTTTTGTGTATATTTTATGTAATTTTAACAGTGTTAGATGCAATAATTTGATTCAAATTATTCTTATTTAAATAATTAATATTAAAATAATATAAACCAACTAAACATATAAACTAGCTAATAAGTTTTACAAAGTTTAGCGTTACCAAATTAGGCTCATCTGTTAAAAACATCGTTTTTGCTGCTTGATTTAGAATTAATCCTGTACATATTAAATAATATAAATTGAATAAATGGAAATTAATTTTAGTTAATAAGATTAAAATTTACCCTAATTATTATAATTATTTTTTGCAACTTCAAAAAGATTTAATTCTATTAATGTAATAAAGTAAAATAATTAAAAAAATTGTACTTGTAACATTAAATATATAATAATACCGTATTGTTCATAATTTTTTAAATTAATATTAAATTGTCTTGTTTGAAAAAACCTAAGTGGTAAAAATAATGTTAAACTTTACAATTGCTTTAGATTATTAACTTGGTATTTTATGTTACCAGGTCATCTCTATCAAGTATCTTGTGTTTGCTAGTTACCATTGCGGCAGACCCAAATCCTAAATTTATTTAATTTTTAAATTAACATATTTAATTTAACATATTTGATTTTAAACATATTCTATCTGACCATTATATATTGTAAAATTATCTTGCGCTTTAATTTGTTCATCTTGATAACACATGCATTTGTATTCGCCTTGAACAATTAACAATTGATTTTTAAATAAAACAACTATAGAGTCCTTTTGAGCAAAATCAAATTTAACAACACCATCTACATTTCGAAATGTTGTTTCTAAAAATAAATTTTAAATAATCAAATTAATTTTAATTTTTAATAAATATTATTTGCCAAAAGTATATAAAAATATATCAAAATAAAATAAATAAATATTTTATAATGTAATATGTTTAAATTATTGTTAACATTATACATTAAATTTAAAACATATTTTAATAGTGAAATAAATATTTAATAAATTAAACATAACTTTTATTTCTAAATATAAACTAATATAAAATTAAATTTAAATATATTTTTGAATAAATACTTGATTCATTATTGAAATTTATTCTAATAAATTCAACATCATTTTTTGTTAATGCAACGCGGCTACAAGAATTTGTATTATTTCCAAATAAACAAGTTAATTTAAGATTATTTTGGTCTTTGATTACATTTAAAGATACATTTTGGCATAAAACATAATTGATAAAACTTTCAAAGTTAATTATTGCAAGAAAATATAAAATTATCTTCATTTTAAATACAGAATGTGTTAACTGCAATAAATATTTTAAATATATTTTTCCTCAAAATTAAATTATTTAATAAATCAGCTATTTAAATAAAATTAATTATTTATGTAATTTTATTTTTATTATTTAATCAGTGTAACATTAATTTTGTTGTTTACAATTGATTTATTAATTAAATTATAAAATTAAATTAATTTTTTATAAAATATTTGCTCAGATGCAATTAACTAAATCTTTTCCAAACGAACAATTTAATTTACATTCGTTTTTAATTATGGCAAATAACATTATTAACAAACTGTTCAAAGCAATTTAATATAAGAAAATACAAAATTGATTACATTTTAAATACAAAACATTTTAAAACTAGTTATTTGTTTTATATAATTTTACAATAATTGAAATTAATATACGTAACAGCTAATTAAAAAAATATTTTTTTATTTAATTAATATAACATTATATTTATTATTTAATCAATTGTAATAAATAATAAAATAATTATTTTAAAACTTATTTATTAAAAACATTTTTAATAATCTGGTAAAAACAAACTATATTTTAATTAAAATTTTACATTTATTTAATAATAATTTTAAACTTAAATGTGTTTATTTTTAATTTACTATTACTTTATTTTTATATAAAAAAAAATTGACAAACAAATTTAAATTTAAAATTATTATCAGATAAATGTAAAATTTTGATTATTATCAGAGAATTAATACAGCTTAAAAAATATGTAAATAAAAACTTTATTGTAATTATTTATTAAAAACACAGGTCAATTCTTAAACTAAAATTGCAATAAAATTCCTATAAATAGATTTATTGAATATATCATTTGCCAAAAAAAATTGTAAATGTTAAAAATTATTTTTTATGTTTAAGAAAAAATATTTAACAAATAATTTTTGAAATAAACACATTTTCATGTTAGTTAACTACTTATATTTTTAATTATTATAATAAATTTGTGCAAATTAAACATTGTTCTATTTTAGAATAATTTGACTTATATTTGTTTAAATTATTAAATTTACATTTTAAAATATAAGATATTGTCTTTTCTATAACTTACTTAGAACACATTTTGCAAATAAAATTTTTAAAAAAAATTTTTAAAATAAATAAAATGGGCAAACTGAATAACCAGCATGGAACATTAATTCTAATTCTAAAACGCATGGGCATTACATAGTAAAATTTTTATTTTATCTTAATTTTAATTAACTTTATTAAATTATAGTAATAATTAACTTAGGCAATATTTTTTAGTAATTAAAAATCATTAAGCGTAATTAATGAAAATTAAAACTAAATGAATCAGATTAGTAGTATAAAGATTCATAGTTATTAATAAAGATTATTTAACATGTAATTTATACATTATTTAAATTATAACTAGTTATAAAAATAAAATATTTGCTTCATAATGTTTATTTGCTTTAAAACTGTGTGCCTTCCGGAGCAGTGTTTAGTAAGGGGTATATTCAGGAAACACGTGCTTTACAGAAGACACATTTACAGGAAATGTAGCTCATTTGGGGGGTTAGTTTGAATTTGTCTGCCGGGCCTCCATAGACGGTTCGGCTATACTGAAGTATCTGTTCGACGAGTCACGAGTTGAACTTTAAATAGTGACTCTTAATAACAAAATTAAATTGATTATTGTTTTACACTTATAACCGGAAATTCGGCTACGGCTTACTTCCGGTATTTCTAAAGCACTTCTTAATATACAGTTTTGCCAAATATAACTTTAGAGGTTTTTTACAATTTACTCAAAAGTGCTTGCTCATATTTCAGCCAATTTTTTTTGCAACTATGGAATTTTTGAAAGAATTTATCATAATAGTAATTTTTAAAATTTTTTATTTAAGCTTTAGTAACATGACAAAATTTGCTCAGAAAAATCTACCTGGGTTACCAAAAATTCAAAAATATACATTTTGTTAATATTAAAATTTAATTTGATACCTGTATTTTTTTAAAATTATAATTTCGAACAAAATTAATTACTATTAAAATTTAAAAAATGTATATTTGTTACGCTTACAAGTTGAACACCTCTTGCTATTTTTAAACAAATAAATTATTATAATTTTAATTTTAAAAAATTAATGTTAGTTATAATTTCGTAAATTTAAATATTTATTACCAGAAACATTGTAAAAATAAAAATTATATTTTCTATGACAGATTATATTAATTACAATACAATTTGTGTGCTATATTTAGGGTAAATATTTTCAATAGGAAATATCATTTTTATTTTTAACATGCTCCTGGTAATAAATATTTAATTAAATCAAAGCTATAAATGCTAACATTAACTCAACAATATGTATAAACTGCTAATCAGTTAACGTAAACAATGCGATGCACGTGCGATGCATGTGCTCAACTGTTTAGTAAACAATGTTTAGTATTGATTGCTTTGAGATTAGACTTTTTGTTATATATAATGTGTTTGAATCTAAAGTCAATTGTTTATCAAATAAATTGTTTTGAAGTTTAATAAACAAATTAATTGTTTTTTAATCTGAATTTATTTAACAAATAAAACAAACTAAACAAATTTACAATTTGTTTTATATTTGCATTTATTAAAACTAAACAAAAATCTTATTCATTTGTGGTTTTATGCAATATATAAAATATTTTTGTATTTATTGTTAAAAATTTTAAATTTTTTTAAATTTTTTACATCTAAATAGCCAAACATGCAACATAATTTTAATACAATTTTTTATTTAACATTAATTAATAAATTGTGATTTAATAGTATTTGTTTTTAATTTGCCATTAATTCTAGTTTTACAATAATTTAAAAATTGTTTTTAATCTTATGTATAACAGTAAGAGTATAAATGGCAACAGGGGTTCCACAAACTGATTTTATATAAAATGATAAAAATTCAGAAATGTTTTAAAATTTTTCAAACGTCTCGTGAAGCTTTAGCTTTTACACTAACTAAACTAAACATTGTGTCACTTGTATTACAAACAAGTTGAGTTTTAGCTTGGAAAATTAAACTATTAGTTTTGGGTAATTTTGTAGATTTGATAAATTTGGAAACAAATAGACTTAAGTTTTTTAGTCTATTGGGAAATGTTTGTTCACTAATAGAATAAAGAAACCAATATATCTTATAGTAATGTAGTCAGGATAACATTAAACAAAAAGTTCAACTTGTACTAAAAATAAATCTAAAATTATTTATAATATTAGTAATTATATCAAGTTTAATATTGATTTTATTTTAGAAAGCTTTTAAATGTACTTGCTCAACACATATGATTATCTTAGATTTTTTTAGTCTATTTATATAATATATTTTTTTTTACAAAGATTATGTCCAAGTCAAAAAATTGAATTTGGATATATGATTAAACAATACGTTCTAATGTACTTGAATAACACATATGAATAAACTTAAATTTTTTTAGTCTAAACATATATGTTTTGAAACCATTAATATGTCCAAGTCAAAAAACTAAATTTGAATAAATTAGTATAAAATATATTTTATTTTACTTTGTTTTTTCAAAAAACACATTTTATTCTAACAATTATTTGTCTAATATGAATAAACAAATAATAGATTAGAAAAATGAATTAACACTTTTAAAATTAGATTTACGTGAATCTAAACAACAAATAATTAATTGTATAAAACTTATTACATTTGCATAAAATAAAAGTTTAATTAACAGCTATCAAAACGTATAAAGAATAATATTTTGGATTACAACCAATACAAGCAAAATGTGTTGCAACTAATGAAAAAATAGAAACTAAACTAAACTATCAATTTGTTAATTTTTTAATTAAATAATAGTTTTCCTATATTGTTACTTTAACTAAACCAATTAATTGATTATTTACATTACAATTAAGTTGAATATTATTTTAAAAATTAAACTAGTAATTATGTGTAATTTTAATTTGACTTAAATTTTTTTAGTCGTTGTAAATACATTTAATTTGTGGTGTTCATGTAATTCATCTTATATTGATTTAAAAAATTCAAATCAATTTAAATTTAATAAAATTTTCTCAATTATGAAAACGAGTACTAATTATTACAAAACTGTTTAACAGATTGCGATAATACCACTATTAAACAAATATACTGTATGTAGTGAAGTGTGTTATGTTAATAAAGCAATTAAAAAAAACTAAAAATAAAATAATTAAATTAAAAACTAATTGTATTTATAATCTTAATATTAAACGAGTAATCCGTAAAAATTGATCAATTAATCAAAAAATTCTTTATTGAATATACAAGCATAAATCTATACTTTAAATTTATACTTAACTCAATACAAACCAATATAGTCGATGCAAATAAAGTAAATTTTTTTCTTACATTAGATTGACCAAAGGATTATATACTAGATTTAAGTGACAAAACCTAAACACACCTATTCTAATAGTTAAAACATTGTATAAATAATACAACAAAACATAGATGCGATAGAGGCTCCTTTGAGTGACTAAACCTTACACTATTTCTATATAATTTCCGGATGGTCTATTGCATTGGATTGTCCTTGTCAATTCCTAGTATTTATGTTTTTTAGTGAACTTATTTCTCATGTTTATATTTAGTTGTTAATAGTGAAGCCGGATTGCTATGGATAAGTCAGACTGCATGAGAACACCCAGGTTTAGAATTGACTGACCGTTTATTCACTAACACCTGAGTTTTTTATATTGTAACAAAATATAATTAAAATTGAGCAAAATAAAATGCACAAAATTATTTTATAATGTTTTTTAATTCTTATTATAAATTAATTAGTACTAAGTTAATAGTATGGAAACTGTAAACCAAGATTCAACAGAAATTTTGCTTTTAAGTAAAAATATTATAATTTAAAAAATAATTTTTAACTTGTATACTTTTAATTGAATTCAGCTCATATTTTAATTTAATTTTTTTAAAACTATTATTAAACTTAAAATAGATTTTTAAAATATTTTTAAATTTGTGTTTTTATTATAAAATTTAATTAAAACAAAATTTTAAAATAAAAATTTGATAAAATGATAATAAGTTTTGATTAATTATATTGAAATTTATTATCTTTATTTTATTTATTAAATTTTAAAATTTAAAGCTATATGCGTCCAATAATTTAAACAAAATATATTATTTATTTATTTCATATTTAATAGAAGTTAAAATTTTGAAATTAAATATAAAATGGACAAGTTATTCTATTTAAAAATAAATTATATAGTAAAGTGTGACCGCAAGACTATTCGGGTGTTAACTACTAGAGTGAGGTGAAGTAAAGCACATAAATCAATGCATAAAACTTACAAAACTATAAGCTTTAGAGTTGAGTAGTGCGGCGAGAAAGGAATGCAGAGAATGTA
>JAQFXP010002764.1:0-14172 GCA_034693685.1 Belba bartosi | reverse complement strand
CATCACCACTGGCCCCCTCAGCGGGTCGTTCGAAGGGGTTGAATGTGAATATGATAAATTTTATATAGTTATAAATTTGTATTGTGGTTTTGAAATGGTTATAAACTTTGTAGATTTATTGTTGCATGTTATTAAAATTTCACTTTTATTAAAGAAATAATTATGATTAATTGTTTTTCAAAATTTTATCACCCATATTTAGACTTGCTTTTGAATAATTAATAGTAATGCAATTTTTATAAATCAATCTAAATTGTAATTATTCTATGCTTATGTCCAGAATCTTGGTCTTATTTCTCAAAATATTTAGACATATTCCTATAGTACTAGTTCTCATGATTAGTCTAATTGCCAGCACTGGTGGGTCGGCTGTTATCCCAAAATATGATATGATCCGCAAAAACCCTTTGAAAATGTTTTTGTATATATGAATGCGTGAAAACATTTTTGTGAAAAACAAGAGTTGAGTGAAAAAGATGATAAATTATTGCTAATATGTTAACACAAAACCGCTTTTATTTGCGGGAATGTTAACTATGATCGAGAAGATAGTCATCTAAACAGCACAGGCACTGACTGGCACTATAGCTATGGTACGGGAATTGCAAAATGGGTCTCATTTGAACAGATTGTGTGTCAGTGTTTGGCAAATGTTAACTTAAATTATAAATAATGAATATATCGGAGTCGGAGTCGAACTGTAGAGGAAATGTTTAGCGCAAACGAGAGTCAAACTGAAGAGTATAAGAGTGTGAATAGTGTGACACAAATGCTCTAAACTTTAGATATGACTACAAAACGGCAAATGTGTCTCTCATTCCGAGTACTCGCTCTTTTCCTCACTCTCTTTCTCTCTCTCCCTTTCTCCTCAACGTCTGTGTGCTTTACACCCGGGCCTCTACTCTCAGTGTGCCATACATTTCCCCCGAGTATAGTATACTCATGAGATCCTTTTCGCCAATATCTCTGATTTGACACAATTTTAGAAACAGTTTTAAGATTTCGGTAAATTTTAAAACATTTACTGTACATTGCTACTTTTGAAAATTTAGATTTTAAAAATAAATACAAATAATTTGTTTTATTGATAAATAGAGTATGCTAAAAATAAGAATTAAAATGATTGCAAACCAATAAATAGAAAATTTTTTGTTTTTCCGCTTTCAAAATCAAACCTGGTGGAAATAATCGAAAACTAATGTCTAGATTATCTAAATTATTGTTTAAATCCGATGCATATATTGTTGATTTGAATAATTTGTCATTTCGGGTTAATTCCAGCATGATAGCAAGACAAAACAAGTAATATGTCTTAGAATATAATATAATCGCATCATTATATTTATCGCTCAATCCATTTGATCCATTCGTCTGAAACCCGAGCAATGAATGACCGAAAACTTGAATTTTGTATTTCAGTTCAGATTATTATTATTAGTATTTATATTATAGGCCTAAAGAAGAGCGATATATAATTTTGTTATGGCTTTTCTCAATGATTATCATTAAATAGCTTCACTAAACCATTAAAAACATTATTTATGGTCACAATAAGCAGCCAGTGCTGCACATCGACATCATAACAAGCAAGTTAGGATTCCTAAATTTTGTCAAATTATGTTTGAGCGAAAATTTTAGCTCAAATTTTATCCTTTTATTATTGATTACATAATAGAGATTTTTTTCGAAATTTTAATTTTGTTTTTGGGATTTAAGTCTGAAATTTAAATTCTGATTTTGTGCATAAAAATTGGAATTATTTTTTTATTCCTGTTTTACATAAAATGCGAATTTTGTGTCGAATTAACAGAATTTGCAGCACTTTTGAGGAGATGATAGAGAGAATGCAATTTTCAAACAAACAAAAAACGAATTTAATATAATATAGAAGTCAAGCAATTATTCTGTAATGTCTTAAATTCATGTGTTTTATATTCCTAACACTAAAGTATATTCTGCTTTTGGTTCAATGTTTGCAAACATTTTTATTGCTTTTCTTTACGCTCTTATCCCAGTCTTTCAGTCACTATATATATATACGCACTCTTCAACCTCTCCTTCCCTCCCTGTCCTCCCTCTCCTCCCTTTCTAACGGTTTCACAAAATCTATTCACTACTACTCTCGTATGCAATAGCTCTCAAACTCCAAACTCTAGACTCAAATCGTATTGTTTGGCTAACAGTAACTGTCGGTTCGGTTGTATTATATGATCTGTTCTGGAGATAGAGCCGGAAGGGAGAGAGAGAGCAGGAGAGGGAGGGAGAGAGAGAGAGCAGGAGAGAGAGAGAGAGAGAGAGAGAGAGAGAGAGAGAGAGAGAGAGAGAGAGAGAGAGCCAGTGCGTAGACGCAGGTGCACTCGAGCACTTCATCCATTCTTCTGGTGGATGTGCTTCTGATAATGGAAACAAGTGGCTGTAGTGGTAGTGGTAGTGGTAGTGGCTGTAGGCCTGTAGTGACAAAGAGAGTCCAATTGTTATCGACTGCAGTCCTTCGTGTAAATCATTCAAATATAACAAATATCTAATAATTTCCGCACTCTTTGTATGCTTTTAGTAAACATTTATTTGAATTAAAAAATATTCGGTTTTCGGATAATTATTATTTTATTATACTTTTAATTAGATGTAGATTATTGACAAACTCGTTGAAGTTTTAAGCACTCATTCAGTATTCTGTATATATGGCACTTGATTTTGACATTTTTATAATGATATTGTCGTTTAGTTTATTCATTTGTTAAATTAAATGTTTTTTACTTTTAAAATTTTGTTATTTATTTATATTTAAAACTAAATTAAAAAGTGCATATATTTTATTAAAATTTTTACTTACACACATAAGTTAAATATTTTTAATTAAATTAGATAAATTAATATGACTAAACAAATAATAAATATGAATTATAAATTAATATAGTAAATAAATCAAAATTGAAACATTTTATATTAATATAGTAAAATAGTTTTCACATGGTTATTATTAAACATTTGCTCAGGAAATATTTAATTATTAAATAAAACTAAATAAAATGTATTATAATTAATAAAACTAAGTAAATATTACAAATATTAAAATAAACTAATTTAGTATTTATTTAAATTTTGACAATATAGAATAATATAAAAATTTAAATAAACTATTCTATACTAAATAATTAATGTTATTTTATAATTCAACAAACTCATTTTTATAATTTTTTTTAATGTAAAAATATATTTTGTTTAATAATTTATTTATATTAGTTATTATTAAAACGGATATAAAGTAGAGAAATTCATTAAAACTCAACGAATAATAAAAATTATTTATATTTATTTATATTTATTTTTCATATTTGAAACAATTTTTTTAGTGCGCCATAACTTATAATTAATACAAACATTAGATTAGTTTTTTATAGTCATAAAGTTTTTAGTAAATAAAATTCTTTTCACAAATGTATTGTGAGTGAATTGCAAGCAATTTATATTAAAATTTTATTATTTTTCTCTCGAATGTAATTATAATAAATAATGAATATAACGCAGAGTTTGTACAACTCTTTCTTACCCCTCGAGTGTCGTAAATATTCATTTGGAAAAAAAATTATTTCAAAAATAATACAAATTTTAGACAAATCTAAAAAAATTATTTAAACGAAAAAAAGTTATTCTGATATTATATTTATATTAAAATTTAATTAAAAAGAGTAAAGAACAAAATAGGAAAACAATAAAAAATTCAAATAAATTCTTACAAATAATTAAAACAATTTTTATTTTATATATTTTAGGTCTGGTTTAAGAACAGAAGAGCCAAATGGCGTAAACGAGAACGAAATGCGGCGGCAGAGCTAAAGAACGGATTCGGTTCCCAATTCAATGGACTAATGCAGTCGCCATTCGACGACACAACGGCTCTGTATTCGGGTTACGGCACATACAACAACTGGGCGTCGAAAGTGCCGTCACCTTTAGGGGCCAAGTCATTTCCGTGGCCGGGCCTGAACTCGGTGAACGTGAACCCATTGGCGGCGACCCAGTCGGCGATGTCCTGCTTCAACACAACCACAACAATGCAAAACGTGAATGCAAGTCTGCAGAACGCCAACCCATGCCCGTACGCCACGGCCACCGCCACCCCGCCCTACGTCACCGCATACAGAGCCGCCACTGACCAGTGTTCGAACGCGATGTCTGCCTCAAGTATAGCCACACTTCGGCTCAAAGCCAAACAACATGCGGTCACACCGTTTGGCTCTATGTCCTACTCGCCAATGTCACCCCGGCAGTCGACCGGTGCCGGACTCAGTCCCTGTCAATACGGCGCTAATGCCGTCACCAATGCTAATACCGACAGACCTTCGGTTTAATCCATAATTCGATTTATAAGGTTTTGCTCGAATTGTAAGTCAATTATAAGAATTAGATTATTATTATTATTATTATTCTATCATTTTTTTGAAGCGAAACACAATTCTTGTCATTAGTTATGAACACATTTTACAGTAATATGAAAAGCAATGGATTTTTTATTATTTGATCGAAAGTTTTTTTTAATAATTTTAGTTTAATTTTTAAATTTATTATAAATTGTAAATATAATAGACATTTGAATTGAATAGAATTTTTTTTGTTTCCTATAAGGAAGTCATTTAATAATTTTGATGTAAGTCTTAAAAACCAAAGAATTTTTTCAAAGCAGAAGTTCCTTAACATAAATATATTACAAATTCTGGACTTAATTCTGTACCGGAATCCATATTATGCGCATTTTTAGAATTTTATTTTTGAATTAATTTTTTACAATTAAATTGTTGATTATTTAGATGATTTTTTCTATTCATTTATACTTAATTTTTTTCTTTTTTAAATTCATATCATTGTTTGTATTTATAGTTTTGTTTTTAATTAATTTAATCAAATAATGAATTGGATTTCAACCATAACTTTGTTCATCGAATTATTTTTTCAAAATACTTAATATTGAATGAATGGAAAGAATTGGAAGATTTTTTATTTAGTGTGAATTGAAAATGAATTGTAAAGAAACTAATGAAAAGTTTAAAAAAAGGTTTTTCAAACAAAAGCAAAAACTATAGAAATTTTTAGGACTATTAATAAGTTTTGCGAAAAATGCGATTTCAGTTAGAAATAGATGTTTTCCGGAAATAAAAACTTTTGTTTTGACACAACAAACAAAATAAAATATTACATTAAAAACAAAACAAAATTGTGTAAGGACCTATTAAAACAAAATTTCGTCATTATAATTAATTAATGAATATAAATTAAAAATTTTCATTTTGTAAAATATAATTCAAACCATTTTTTTCAAACAATTTTTATTTGTTAACAAAAACAAGAAATAACTTCTCTCTCATATGGAAACAAATATATAAATTATATAAATAATGAGAAAATGTTTGAATCATTTTGTGCAATCATTTAACTGTAAGAAATCAATTGATTATTAATTAAATTACAATTTTTTGAGAAAAAATAATTGAAATCTAAATTTCTTAACATTGAAACAATAACTTCAATAAGAGATGTGACAAAAAAATTACAAAAACTCTTGAAATACTTGAATCGAAATTATTGTTTTCGAATTCCTATCTTTATTCATCATCATTAAAATTGCTGTTTATTTAATGATAATCAATGTTCAGTCAATCGATTACTATTGTTATTATGATTCATATGTTTATATATATTGGTGTACAACGAGTCATACGAATGACTGACTGTTTGACTATAACTTCTAAAACACAACAATCTGTTCATACGATTCAGTGAACTATTTATACGAAATGACATTTCAATACTGATCTAGAATTAGAGTTTTAGGGCTTTAAGAGCCGACCATTTTATTCGAGCATCGCATTAGACTCAGTGTGCAATATATCGACCGGTTTTGACTATAGGATAGGTTTAACTCAATCCGACGGCTCAACCATTTCCAGTCTTACTATATATTCAATAAACAGTTGATTCGACGGAATATACGCCAAAAGGTCTTAATTCTCATTAAAACCAGTTCTAAATCAAATACAAGTTTAAACTCAACTATGCTTTAAAAATTAACTTGTATAATTCTCTAATAGTTAATATATTAGAGCAAAAATAAAATATTCTAAACAGAATAAAAGAATAATTTTGTAAGAATATTCTGTAGAATATATGTGGTTTTTTGATTAGTAAAGATAATTAATTAGAAACTCAACCCAAAGCTTATCGATCGGAGAAAAGAAGAAAATAAAGGTTTGATTAGTACTACTGATATAAATCGGAATAAATTTGAGAAAAGAGCTAAAAGAGAGCGAAAAGAAATTTGATTGTTCTCTATGTCTGAAGTGATGGTATAATGTATTTCTGGCTCAATAGCGCCGTCCCCTCAATCCGAGTAAATCCTCTCATTGTATTTGTTAGAGCAATGAGAAGAAGGATAGCTATGGAATCGCATAGGAATGACATCGACTGTAGAGTTGGTTAGGAAAGAGCGATGTCTTCAACTGAGAATTGGATGACTCGAATCGAGCTAGTGCATTTGCTGCATTTGCCGGGTCACGTGACTCTCGGTCTTTCGGGTGCTCTCGCCTGAATGGACATTATTTGGCATCAATTTCTTGATCCAAAGTTATTCTTTTGTGGTAAAGCGAGTGTAAGACACGCCAAACATTATATATATATTTTATACCTAAAGTGGGATTTTCTATGCGAACCCAAAACGAATAGAATAGGCGTTCAGTCGAAGACTTTGTGAAGATTTTCTCTTTCCTTCTGATTCTCTCACTCAAAAAGAAAAGTGATTTTAAATCCTTTAAGTAATACAAATTGTTTCTAATACACTTTGAGAAAAGGTAAGCATAAAATTGAAAGTTAAAAACGCTTTCTCTCCGAACATCTCCCTCTCACTCTCCCTCTCTTCCTCTCACTCTCCCGGCCCAACACTAGCCATTCGACTCATCTCTCGTTATTATAACAAATCACTGCAAACGAACACAAAATTTCTTTCGATTTTTCTCTCTTTTCTCTCCCAATGACTAAATTTATTTTCCATAGATTTTCTCATTTAATGCACTACTCATTCATTCTTTTAATGTTTTGCTCTATTTTTCTGCTCTTGATATCCTATTTCTGAGAAATCTTATAAATCCGATATTTATTGACTAAATAAAGTTATATTAATTTTTCTTCTTATTTAATAAATAGATCTATTTTTTCTCCTTTTTTAAAACTTAATTATAAATAAAGTACTAGTTAGTTTTTATAATAAATGTTTAAACTTAAACAATGTATTGATTTAAATATTTTGATGCGTAACAAGAATTTTAATATCTCTTCTTGTTTTATTTCTCACTTAAAATTTATAAAAGTTTTTGGGTTTTGGAGTAAATATTTGAATGAATGTCAACATATGAATGATAGTCTTGAAAAAAGTGTTAACTTCTGTATAACAAACAGCATATTCTTGTAGAGAATATTGCAATTTTGGAGAGCATTGTCTGCAATACAGTACTGTATGACTACAATAGAGTAATACAGTAATAGAGCCGAGAGTAGTGGTAGAGTAAGTAGTGAGTAGTGAGTATTGGAGTATTGATAGAGCAGTGCATATAGTGTCACAATTATTGTTTCGCACCAATGCTCACAAATGGATGCAAATGTGAGGTAAAATGATTCTGAGGCACAGTTTCCTCATCCGTACGACTTATTCTCGGGAGAGTATGTGCGTCGAAAGCACTGTCAGAGCCAGCTCTGGCAGAGTTCGTGTCAAATGGCGATATGTCAGTCAGAACTGTATTAATGCCATCAGTGCTCAGGCATTAAAAATTGTTGCCAACCATTGCCGACACTTTTGAGGCACAATTACTGGCCCTCCAAGTGCTCAATACGGCGACGCTTTCTGATATGTCACTCGTCTCTCAGTCTCCTCTCGCAGTCCTCATCCGCACTCGACGTTAGGCCCCAGAGATGTCGAGCTGTGTGTCAGCAATACACTGATTGCACTGATTTATAATTGACATCACATTCAGATCCAGTGCTACTATTATTTGCCGATACAGTCATACACTCAACACTCACTTCGATGTAATTCAAGACAATTCGGTTTCTGTTGTCGTTATTTAAATTGTTTGACTTCAGGGCTCGACTTTTTGACGCTTTTATTATTTATACCAAATGTTTATTATATTATTATTATGTGATAACAGAAATGCACTATATTTTATGATTTGACAAATTTTAATCTAAATTGTAAACAGTTTTATGTTTTTTAAGATATGATCTTGTTCATTATAGACCATATATTATTTTATATTTAATATATATGTATTTTAGCAAATTATATTTAAGTGATTATTAAAATGATTTATATTTTAATTTAAAAAACATATTAAAAATAAAATACAAAAAAGCTAATTAAACCAAAAATAGCAAAACATAACACAAATTAAAACACAAACATTGCATAAATCAATAATAAACAATAAATTCATCAATATTTTCAAATTGATTACATAATAAAATAAATAAATCTTGAAATTAAAACTTTGTCTTGTTATTTATTTAACTATTTGTTGTGATAATTTCTAAAATTTTTATTTTGTATTTACTTTAATTATTGCTTTGATTTATTAATTTAAATGAAATAATATAAAATAAGACGTAAACCAACATATTGATAATAAAATAAAGATTCAATGTGGCCAGAGATTGAGAAGGTCGACCGATCAGGGGAGCAATTTTTCGAAATTTTTTTGCCAAAAACCTAGGGAGGGAGGGTATAGAAGAACAAAATTTTTTTAAACACTTAAAAATCCATATAATTATGATAAAAATTTTCCCAATTTAACTTGATTTAAACTAAATTTAGTTAAATTAACTAAATTTAAACCGAATTTAGCACCAATTCAGTGAAAATTCTTAATTTTCAAGGGAGCAAAAAGTCAAGGGGGTACCTTTTTGCAGACCAAATGCTAGGGAGGGGGGGAGGGAATAAATCCAAATTTTCAAAATTAGGGGAGATTTTTGGTTGATCTCTTCGTTCTCAATCTCTGAATGTAGCCAATTTATAAATGTGTGCAAGCTTATTTTAAGATTTCATATGAACAAAATTTGGGTCCAATTTGCTTTCGATTAGATTCTGTTCACTGATATACTAAATAAAAAAAATTTAAAAATTAAAAAAACATTTATAAAGTATTTTATGAATGCATACAATTGAATATAATTTGCTCTTGAACATATACCAAGGTGCGTCATTGACCACGATCGTTTCGGTGCAATCGGGAGCCAGACATGTCTTCGGATCATTTGAGTAGATCTTATGCAAAGTACTCGAACCACACTTTTTGCAGAGAACAACATGCTTGCATTTAAAGATGACAGTATTGGCCGCTTGTTGTTTGCAATCGAGACAATCGATTAATGATTGCTTCAGTTCGAACACTTCCATCGAAGGCTGTCTACTCTTCGGCCGAGTCTCGACACCAAATGATAAGATCAGAATCTCTTCGACAATCCGCTCCAACTCTGACACTAAATACTTGTCAACCACTGGTTGTCCGAACCTTTTCGCCTCTTTTCTAATCTCTTCGTACTCTCTCTCCCTATCGATTCGTTTTTGATTTATTTGACTCAGAGTTCGAAAGCCTTCGCAGTCTCTGATGATTGTCGCGAATTCGGTCAACGATTCGCTCGCTTTCGGCATTCGTTTCTGTTCTTTCAATATATCTTTATATTCCTCGAACAAGAATATCATAATTGCATATAAGGCCAGTTTCACCTTTTTGTTATCATCTGATCCCAGTTGAGAGCACAAGACTTTCAGACAATCTTTTCGATATTTAAATTGGAATAAAATTAGTTATAATTAATATTAAATAATTTTTAAATTTTGTTTTAATGCTTAATATTAGACATTTTAAAACTTATTATATTTTATGCAAACTTTTATTAAATATTTTTAACAAACGGTTTAAATAATTGTTTAAATATATGTAATTTGACTTATTATGCAATTATTTGTTAATAGAGTAGAAGAGATATGTTATTAAGTAGTAAAAACATTGAAAACAAATTGTTATTAATATCTAATATTTGTATCAAAAGGATTAAGAGAATTGCAATGTTTGTTAGGTTTTGTAAGGGTTAGAAATGTATGCAAACCTTGATTTGCCAATTGTTTCAACTGATCTAAAGTGGCATTATATGCCAATACAAAGATTGCGGTTAAAGCACTTGATTTCACTTTAAATGAGTTATCATTTTGAAGCAAAGCATTGATAAAACCAATTGTTTTGTTATCAATAATTTGTTGTATTTGTTCAGTCGGTTGATATTTTTTAGCGCAAATCGGTTTCATAGCTATGTATTTGATTGTATCGCTCGCATAGATCTTATTTAAATCAATTTCGGATTTGACCAAAGTTTCAATAATTGCCAACAGATTTATGTCCGAGTTTAACAATACATCCTTGTATGTTATAAAACGCGCTAGGATACTTATAATTACACCAAATATCGGTTTAATTAGCTCCTCGTCGTCAGTATTCGCCCACAAATCCAACAAATTTTTACAAACTTTCGATTCAATGACAGCTTTTCGCGACTCTTGAAAACTCTGTATGAATACCAATAATGTATAACACGATTGAGAAGCAATCGATTTGTCGCTGTGTTCGACAAATCTGGTTAATGATGGCAAGACTGAACATATTGTGATATATTTTCGCGAATAATAAATATAAAATTGTAACAATAGAAGCGAATCTTTGATTAGGCTTTCATTCGGAGTTTGGCTCAGATTTCTAAGTATATCGAAAACATTGAGTTAATGATAATTAATGTTAAAATAAGTTTTTAGTTAATTATGTTGTTTTTGTGCAATTTTTCTCATTGCTTCAACTTGGTCATTTGTAACACTTGCCTTATTGTCGAATTAATCAACAGATTATCGTTTAATAGTAACAAATTTCGCAATTCTTTGCTTTCGTTTGCAATTACGAAACACAAAAGTAAATACAAATTATAAATAATTTGTTTGATTTCGGTTTCATTTGTCGACTCATATATAGATTTTAATTGTGGAATCAATTTGGCTTTAAGTGCACTTATGCTTAGTTTTGATTTTTGTAGTTTCCAGTCATTAAATAAGATTATTTGCAACAATAGTAAGGCATTGGTCTGAGTGTCGGTGCTGGTGCTCTGTGTGGCTCCAGACAGTAATTTCGGCAATATTTTCTTAAATTCTTTCTTATTAATTGTGTAGTTATCTATTATAGTAAGTAATATTAATTTTGAGTTTAATCTAAGTTTATATATAAGTTAATAATAATAATAATAATAAGCAGAGATGGGCACATTTCATAGTTCAAAAGAGTTAATTAACGTTTTTTACCATATACTAAGCATACAAAAACAATATATCTGCAATGTCTACCGGTGGCCACCAGTGGCCATTGCAGATATATTGTTTTTGTATGCTTAGCACATGGTATAAAATGTTAATTAACTCTTTTGAACTATGAGATTGAATCATCTCTGATAATAAGTTAATAATTAATAGGTTTATAATCATGAAGATTTTTTTTCGATAATAAGTTTAGTAGCGGTTACCTAAGAATATCTGAATTCAAAATACATTCACAGATTAATTCCATCTTAAGTTTTATATTTTTAATTTATTATTTATTTGAGTAATTTTATAGGTATAATATTTTTATTAGTCAACTTTTACTTGTTTAATTTTGAAAATAAATAATTTGATTAAATAAGTTAATTGTTAAAAAATTTGATTGCTATAAAATTACTTAAATAAATAGTAAGTTAAAAATATAAAACTTAAGATGGAATTAATCTGTGAATGTATTTTGAGTTCAGATATTCTTAGGGAACCGTTACTAAACTTATTATCGAAAAAAAATCTTCATGCTTATAATATATATAATTTAGATAACTTTAAAAAGTTAAAATATCTAGATAAATTTTAAAAATTATTAATATAAAATTAGAATAGGCTGTAAAATTTATAAATATTAAAAAATTAATTTTTATCTGTGCTTACCGCTGATATTAAGCCCATCTTTAAAGTTTAAGAAATTACTATCAGTTTTCGATTCATATAATTCAGTGAGTCGTTTCTGAATTTTAAACTTGTTGGAATTTATAATGTTTCCAATAGGAAATACATCATTGTAAGCGGAGATTTGGTTGTTGTTTTGCATTGATTCGACCAAATCTGGTTCCCAAATGGCATCAAATATGTCGACCACTTCTATACAATTTTTGTTTTGAACAAATACTTGTTTAAAGAGAAAAATTTATCTATTATTAAGCATTTGAGACAACTGTTAATATGTAAATATTTTAAAGCAAAAATAGGTTTATACTATATTATATTTTTAAAAATGATCGAAAATTAGCTTTAATTAGGCCTTATATAGCATATAGTGTTGCATATAAGTTAGTAATGGAAGCGCTCAAGCAAATTCTATTTAATGTCAAGCTAAAATTAGAATTAGTTCAATTAATCATAATTAATTTAATAATATAAGACAAATTTTAATAATTTTAACAAATTATTTATAAATTAACCTTTTGAGTTTTACCTAAGTGTAAATTATTTTTAATTAAATTTAAGAATCTCAAACATATTAATTTAAGAGCAGATCAAACATTATTTTATAAGTATCAAGCCACAATCATCACTAATTTATCTTATACAATAATATTTATATAATATAAATTAGAACCAGTTAAAGGGGGTAGTTTGAAGATTATAATTGAAATTTTAAATTATATTATAAAATATATTATTTTTATCTTAAATTCTGTAATTAAATTTAACTCCCCTGTTTTATTTTTTTTCACTCGATTGGCCAGTTTAAAAAAAATTAAGCGTAATTCAGGAAATCAGGAAGGTCGAGTTAGGATAATGTAAAATCTAGAGATATGAGTCTTAGTTGTTTACTTAGCAAATCTGTTTATTTTTAAATGTTTATTAAATTTTGATTTAAAATTTTGATGAATAATTTTGATTATTTTAAAATTATAAGCAATTTAATAATATTGAAATAAGTTAAAACTGCAACAGTTTTAAGATAATTATTTTTGAAACAAAATAATTGAAAATAACTTTAACTTATTTAATATATTATTTGTTCTTATGAACAACTATATTAAAGATAAGTTATTTAGAATTAAGTACTTGTATAACAAATTCAAATTTGTCAACCTGATAGGCCAGATCGTAATGTTATCAAAAAGTAGCACAGGCATTTAAATATTTAAAATAAAAAACAGGATACAAGGTAATATGATAGTTATATTTCAGCTTAGTGATGCAACGCATTTCTGGCCATGGATCTATTTGGTTGTGCTACTAGGGTTGATATTTGAGCTATCATACGATAAACAAAATCATGCGACAATTTCATGTTAATTTCGATGCTATTCAAAACAATTTAAACATTTTATGATAGAATATATACCGTAAAGTGTTTTTGTGTCACTTTTCTATTTTAATCATTTAATTGCATTTTGTTTATTAAAATGATTTTAAGCTAATTAAATGTAATTTTTTTTAGTTTATAAAATTATATTTAATATTAAATAGTAAATTATATCAAATTAAGTTAAATATAGAAATACTGTATAAATGAATAAAAAGCATAAATAAAGTATAAAAACCTTGCTTGTATATTCAATCAATCTTGTTTTATTTCATAATTATTATTTTTACTACAAATTATGACAATTAATTATGCAATAACTCATACTTTTGCATTATTTGTATTTGAAAGATAATACTATAAATTAAATTAATTAAATAGTTTTGTTAAGTTATTTTATAAAAATGTAATAGTTTTAATTAAAACGCTTACTTTTTTCGCAACTTTGTTGACCACAAAACTAGTGGTATTTCTATCAATAACTTCTAATCTTCGTCAGCAATAGTCATATAATGACTTTAAGAGTTGTTCAGACAATGCAGTCGACCGAACGCGGAGAGAAAGTAACTCGAGAATGCATTTTATATTTACACTAAATTTCTGATTTTTATAATTATGTAAATTAAATTTAAATTGAATGTATTAAGAGATGTTTTTGTTTTATTTATTTTAAATTCTATGGCAAAGTTGTATCAAATTCTAGAATTTAAAATAAATAAATAAAACAAAAACATCT
>JAQFXP010002763.1:0-14172 GCA_034693685.1 Belba bartosi | reverse complement strand
GTGTTCAGTATTTGATCAGTTCCTGACTCTACATAAACTTAAACTATGGATAACTACTCTATATGTATACTACAATAATAACTTACATTTAAGCCAATTGGCAGCACAAACCCAAATAACGAGGAAAAGAGCACTGGAGAGCACAAGCGTACCACAACGTAGGCCACGGAAGCACCGAAACACCCGAAAACCAGACCAAAAACGCGTCCCAAAGACCAAAAGAAGAGTCGAAATCAGGCACACAATCACTCACAGCACACCACACACACGCACTCACACACAATAACTTAAAACTTATTTTAAAATTAAAACAAAGTTTTTAATTAATTGAATTTAAACTGGATTTAACAACAATTTAAAAACATAAAACTCAATAAAGTTTATGTAGAGGAGAGAAAAGGAGACAAAACAAAATTACGGCTGAAAAGCACAAAAACTAAAAATCGAATAATAATAACTTTAGCCCAACTCTTGCTTATAAGAGTGGGCTAAAGTCAATAGAGTTTGGACATTGGCTTCTGTCAAGTGGCAATACATCTACTATGTATTGCCACTATGACAGAAACCAACCCAAACTGACCCTCTCTATCAAAAAAAACCCTCCCCCATAGCTCTCCTAATCCCACTCCCTAACCCTCTCTTAATAGCGGCAATTATAGGCCACAATATAATATCGAATAAATTAAAAAATTATGAATATTTTAATTATTGTATTCTAATTAAAATAAACAATTACGTTTAATTCTAAAACTTTGTTATTTATTACAAATAATAAGTAATTGTTTGTTTTATTTATATTTCTTATTAAACTAAATAAAATTTAATATCTTGTCACTTTTAGTAAAGCTTTGAAAGTTAATTGGAATTAATATTCTATTAAATATCATATAATTATGTAATTAGTAATTGCATAGACTATACAAAAAAATAAAATAATTATTAAATATTTTCTAATCTAAATAAATAAAAATGATTAAATTAATGTTTACTTTGAATTATTATTCCAATTAAAATGATTAATTCAAATAATTTGTGAAAATTTAAAGAATTTTATATTTATCAAAAAATTCGCAATAAGTTTATAAGTAAACAGCATGACACCATAAAATATTTGTAAAATGTCTGTTATTTTAATAATTACATCAAATATTTAGCATGTTTAAAAAAGTATATAGAACAATGAAGATAACATTTATAACACATATAATTTTATAAATTATAATTCTAACAAATTGTAAAAACAAAACTATATCCGTAACAAAATGCAAGTTTCGGTATTAATAGTTTTAATAACAATGACAGTGTTTGTGCTAGGTAAGAGATAATTATACTAATTTTATTAAAATTAAAATTTTATTTAAATCTATTAGTCATTAGCTATAATTCCAAAGATGTGAAAGATCAAATTAAAGACAAAGTGGTTTCATATGCAAACTTAGATGAAGATATTATTAGACATAAAGTCGAGAATAATATTAAATCGGTTCAACATTTGATGAAAAATATGTCAAATAATTACAATAAGAATGGGTTCGAAGTGATGGCAAAGGTTTATACGGAAATCATAAAGTTTATGGATATTGGTTTGGAAATGTCCTGGCAAACATTCAATCAATTGGATGCAAATTACAAAAAGTACAGTTATGTTGCCTTATGAGTGGGGGCAGAGGTGGCTAAATGGGGCACTAATATTAAAATAAAACAAATGAATAAACCATTGATTGTGACCGACACTGAAGATGTGTTATACATAAAGTTATCCGAAATTCAGAGAAAATTTCTAAATGTTATAAAAGAGGCTAAAAATAATCAATACATTAATAGCCCGGAAACGAAAAATTTGGTTCAATTCGTACGTAAATCAAATGATTTAATTCATATATAATTATAAAAATATTTATTTATTAAATAGGTTTACGACTCAATGTCTAAGGGATTAAATGCATTTGAATCGAAAGTTCGGAAACTGTCGACGACTGCCATCAGAGCGAAGAACCTACAGCTGATGGTCGATGATCTGAATGAAATGTACATGTTAGTCACACCCGAACAGTTTACTACTTTGGATATTGTTTCGTTATATTGGGAAACTAGATCGCTTTTAGATATGGGAAAGGATGCTTTTTGTTATGTTTTTAGCTGGTGGTGTTAAGCTTTACTTTTGTTTAATGATTTCTTTATAAGCGATTAATATTTAATTAAATTTATTAAAGTTTGAATAATTAGAAACAAACTTTAAAATATTTAAAATTGTTTTTAATATATGATTTTAATCAAAATATTTTTTAATTATATAAACTTATTAATTAAAAAATAAATTTGTAATTTAATATAAAAATCTTTTATTTTAAATTTTGTAATCATATTTTAATATGAAAAATTTATTTGAATGTACATGATTACAATGTATTGTTACAATAAAAAAATATTTTAATGACCCGATTCAAGCACTAATTTAACAAAATTACATTTGCAAATTTGATTAAAATTATAACTTTTAATTAATTATTAATAATTTTTAAATATTTTAAATAATGCGTTAAATGTTTATTAGTTTTGTTAGTTTATAATATTTATAAATTTAATCCAGACAAAGTATTTAATCTACTATTTTATTATTATTATATTTACAAAATATAAGCACAAAATCGGAAATGTTTTCATATCTGTAATCGCAAAATAATGCAATAAATAGAATCATATAATGAATTACAACTGCGCCACCCGAGCCACCCGACTGAGCTTCTTATGAGAAAGCTTTGAATTAAACGAAAGAACTCAAGTTGAATAAAATTAATTTTAACTGCAATCGAAGCGATGGTTCGGCAGATAATGAGCCGAAGAGTGAAGACTATAATCCGATTACTTCTGAAGAAATTGGAGTTAAGACCAGAACTCGAGATAAGAAGAAACGGAAAGTAATTCGAAAACGAGTTTATGTCTGCGATCGGACGGTTTGTGAACAGACGTTCAGAAGTTTATCTGCTTTTAGAGCACATAAAGCGGTCAATCATTTGTTGGAAAATGCGTTCAAATGTCCCGAATGTGAGAAATGTTTTTCAATTGAAGAGTACTTAGAATTGCATCAAAAGAGTGTCCACTCGACTGACCAGCCGGTGCTTACATGTAGTCAACCGGAATGTGATTACAAGATTCGAAGCGAACAGTCCTAAATTTTATCCTAAATCTAAAGTATAAAAAAATGCTTGCTTAAATATTTTTACATTTAATTTTTATTTTATTTATTAATTAACTGTATTTATGTACAAAATGTTACAGTATAAAATTATTATTTTTAAAAAAAATTATTTAATCATTAATGATCCATTATATATTTTAGAAAAAAATATGACAACATATTTAATTAGAAAAATAATTAAAAGTTGTAATTTAATTATTTTAAAATATTTGTAAAATGTAAAATATTTGACAATTAATTATAATTTCTAAATCAATATTTATTAAAATCATAATTTGTTATAAAAATATTAATCATTATTTATTTTAAAATTGTAATTAAAATTTTTGACATTTATATAACTGTATATAAGGAGAAAAATGTTTTAAATTTAGACATTCTACAATTTATTCAATTACAAAATAGAGTAAAACTACAAAATGCAAGTTTTTATTGTTATTTTGATTGTATTGTCAGCATTTGTTTTGAGTAAGTAATAATAATAAATATATTTAATATTTATAATTTAAATTAAAAGCCAATAGCTATGATGGCAAATATGTCAAAGATATAATCAATAAAAATATGGCAACAAATGATAAAATGAAAGAATTAAAAGTATTCTCCAATGTTGAAAGTATTCATGAATCAAGACAACAACTGATCAAGGAAGAAACTAGAAGTTTGCCACCAATTAAGAAATCTATCCAACAACCAACTAAATCAGATTTACTTAAAAGTTTGAGAAAAATTGGGAACATACTCTGGCCCTGGGGCTAAAGTATTGTTTTTAAAATTAATAATAAATATAATGAATTTTTAAATATTGATAATTAAAGTTATTGTTTATTTTTAAATAATAAAATGTTTTAATAATTAAAACATATATAATATTTTAAATTATATATATTTTTTTAATTTTTTTGTTAGTTTAATATTATCTTATTAAAAATTTATATTTAATATGTATTAATAAAAATAATTTTATCCTTAAATAAACAAACTAGTTACATTAACCAAATAGTTTATTAAAGTATTCAAAAGATCGGATAATTTTTAAACAAATTATGAATTTACAGTATATCTGAAAAAGATTTAAGTGAGGAAAATAAATATAATGATTAAAAATAACTTAATATATAGATCACAATTAAAATTATAAATTTCAATTAATCATTTTACAATTTTAATTTTAGCATAACATTGTATGTTTATTTTGGAAAATTTAATTAAAAACTTAGTTATAAACTTTAACATAAAATTATAATTTGTAAATACAATTAAAACAATTAAAATTAGTCGATTAGTAGATTAAATTTATTAAACAAATTATTTTAATATTTAAATTATAAATTACTATTTATTTTATTAACTAAAGCTGTTATAAAATAAAATAATTTTATTAATTTAATAAAATCTGAAATTTATTCTAAAAATGAAAATCCAATACCAAAATAGCTAAATATTTTATGGCTCTAATTCACACAATATTTTGCCAAAATTTTGAATAACAAAATTTATTTTACAAATTACTTAATCATTAAAAAGATCTAAATCACTTTTAAATAATTTGTTATTAATAAACTAAATAAATAATTCGTTAGAAAATTTCCATTTGTTTTAATTATTATATTTTTATTATTAAGCATTATATAAACATTGGAATTTATTTTATTAAAACAAACATCAACTAACATATTTAAATAGTTTCTAATTATATTTACTGCAAACTAAAACAAATCATTAAATAACTATAACTAATAACCTTAAAATGTTATTACTTTTAGTAATGCATATTTTACAAAAATATTTTAATAATTAAAATATTTTCAATCCAAATGATGAAATTATTTGTAAAAATCACTATTAAAATATTTATAATCTTTAAGATTCTCGGACAAAATTATTATTATACTCAAAAATCTAATCTAATTAAGCAATCCAACCGTATTAATAAAGTGCATGCAAAATTAAATTAACTATATCGATAAAATCGTAGAACTAATACTTTATTAATAAAAATGTTTAACATGCTAACATTTATCTTAATACTGAATGTGTTTGCAATAATTGTGTCTGGTATTTATTAAATCAAATATAAATTTAATAAATTTTTAAAATTTATTTATATCTAGCGAAAGACAAAAATGCAGCAAGTCAAAATGTTGCAGAAACGAAAAACAATACCGATAATGCCAAAGATCTAAAAAAAAAAATTTTAAATAATGTTAAACAATACACTAAAATAAATTACAAAAATATTAAACTAAATATCAAGAATAATGTCGAATCAATACAACAAATGTTGACTAAAACGGCCAAAAAGACTAGCGATAAGAAAGAGGATCTCAAACTGATGGCAAAAGTCCATATCAAAATTCGCGACTTTATAAATATTACACTAGCTAAGACCTGGCAAACATTTAATAAACTAGACCCATGCCACTTATGGTATAGTTATGTATCACTAGGCGTAGGCTCACAACTGGCCAAATGGTGGGCTGAAAGAGAAATGCCGCGAATTAGTGGTGTATTGATTGCGTTGGACACTGAAGACCAACTATATATGGATTTATTGCGCATTGAAAACAATGTATTATTTTCTATAATTATGTACATAGATAAATACATTGACCAAGAACATGTTCGAGATTTACTTAAATTCGTATGTTAATTTTATACTATTTTAAAAAAAAAACTATTAATAAAAATTAACTTTTTTTAATCAAAATATTTAATTATTGAATAGATATTGCGTTCAATGTTTGACGGCTTCTATGCGTTCAAATCGGAAGTTCAGAAACTGTCGACACATCCTATCAGAGCAAAGAACCTACAGCTGATGATCAATAATTTGAACGCTTTCTACAGATTGTTAACACCCGAAGCGCTTCATTTTGAGGAGAAACGACGTATTTATCTTGCTACTATGTGTGACAAGTCTCAATCATTTCTTGCAAGTTTTGAGAAAAATGTTACTAGCTTCATTGGCTAAATTTTAGTTTAACATTTTTATTATCTTATTTAATCTTATCTAATGTTAACAATTTTTAATTTTGTCATTAATATAATTACAAAACAAATAATTAGCTAAAATATATATAAACATGTTTAAAATTTTAATTTATTAAATATTTTATTTAACGCTTTAAATTAAAAAAAACTAATTATATAGTTAAAATAAAGTAAAAACTATATTTAAACTGCAAACTATTTTTTTTAATTTATCAATTATTTATTTTATTAAAAATAATTTATATAAATAGTAATATGTTTACTTCAATAATCAATTAATTGCAAAAATAAATGTAATTTTAAAACACAAATTTAATAAACATTTAATTTAAACTGAAAAGCATTTTTGTTTTGTATTCTTAGCAAATTGTATAAAAGTTATAAACATTTTGATTTCTTATTTTTTGTACTGCTCTGTTAATAAATAATAATTTTAATAGTTGGATTGTTAAAATATATATAATATTTTAACTTAAGTTATAAAAAAGTGTTTATAACATACACGTCGCTAGAAGCTTTTTGTTAGATGCACTAAATCTTATTGTTTGCACTTAAACTCTACAAATATATAAAAATATAATACAAAAAGTACAACTTGTGATTATTTCTGAAATTACTATATTTAATATCATCAATTTAAGTATTTTTTAAACATTTTAATACAACATGCAATAAACGTTTTTGAACAATAGACAAAAATTTTAGTTATTTTAAATAATGTATTTTATTAAATTATTATTTGCTAAAAAAATTATTTAATCATTAATGATCCATTATACATTTTAGACAAAATATGACCACGTATTTAATTAGAAAAATAATTAAAAGTTGTAATTTGATTATTTTAAAATATTTTTAAAATGTAAAATATTTGACAATTAATTATAATTTCTAAATCAATATTTATTAAAATCATAATTTGTTATAAAAATATTAATCATTATTTATATTAAAATTGTAATTAAAATTTTTGACATTTATGTAACTGTATATAAGGAGAAAATGTTTTAAATTTAGACATTCTACATTTTATTCAATTATAAAATAGAATAGAACTACAAAATGCAAGTTTTTATTGTTCTTATGATTGTATTGTCAGCATTTATTTTGGGTAAGTATTTACATTTATTAAATAAATTTTGAATATTTAATATTTATAATTTAAATTAATAGCCAATAGCTATGACGGCAAAGATGTCAAAGAAATAATCGATAAAAATATGACAACAAATGATAAAATGAAAGAATTGAAAGTATTCTCTAAATTCGAGACTAATGTCGAATCAGAACAACAACTGATCAAGCAAGACACTAGAAGCTTGCCACCAGTTATGGCATATAACCAACTACCAACTAAACCAGAATTTGACATTTGGAAAAAAGTTTGGAAAAAAATCTGGCCCTGGGGTTAAAATATTGTCTTTAAAATTAATAATAAAAAAGAATTTTTAAATATTAATACTTAAAGTCATTGTTTATTTTTAAATAAAAAAATGTTTTAATAATTAAAACATATATTATTTTAAATAATTTTATTTTAAAATAAACAATCTAGTTAAATTCACTAATTTGTTTAAATAATGTTAAAAATTAGATAAATAAAAATAATTAATTTTTATTAACTTTAAATATATTTTTTGTTTTAAATTTTTTTTTGTAAAATGATAATGCATAATTTAAAAAAATAAAATGATTTTAAAATTTTAAAACTTTATTTTAATTAATACAAGTGATCTATACTTGTTTGCCCTTGTAAATTTTTTAAAATTAAAATTGAAAAAATTGTATTTTAATAATTTACAAATTTCAAATTAGTGATTTTATTATTTTATTTATAATTTTAAATTTATTTATTTAAAATTTAAATTATCTAAAAAATAATAAAACAGTTAAGTTTAACACTTAATATATATTCTTTAAAAATATTAAATACAATTTAAATCATTTTAAGCAAAACAAAAATTAAAATTAAAACTTAATAAACAAATATATATATTAAATAAATATATTAAAAATCTGCTAAAAATATTTTATTTGTTAATCTGGTTTCTAAGTCTATTTAGTACTCAGATACAAATTATTTAAAATAACATGGCAAATGCAATTAATAATTTTATAAATTTGATTGGAAGTAAATGGGAAGAAAATAAATGTAATGATTAAAAATAATTTTGTATTTAAATCACAATTTAAATTATTCAACTAAATTTAGCCAATTTACTATTTTAATATTAAGTTAGTATTTCATATTATATAAATTTTAGAAAATTTAATATAAAATTTTCCAGTTATAAATTCAAACAAAAAACTATTAAATACAATTAACACAATAAAAATACATTATTTATTTCAAAATATACATCGATCGTTTTAAAAGAAAGTTTAAATATTAATACTTAAAGTTATTGTTTATTAAAGTATTCAAAAGATCGGATAATTTTTAAATAAATTACGAATTTACAGCATATACTAAAATAATTTATGTGAGAAAAATAAATATGCTAATTAAAAATAACTTAATACATAGATCACAATTGAGATTATAAATTACAATTAATCAATTTACTATTTTAATTTTAGCATAACATTGTATGTTTATTTTTAAAAATGTAATTAAAATATTTTCAGTGAACTTTAATATGATTTGTAAATACAAGTAAAACAATTAAAATTGGTTGATTAGTAGATTAAATTTATTAAACAAATTATTTTAATATTTTAATTATAAATTACTATTTATTTTATTAAGTAAAACTGTTATAAAAATAAAATAATTTTATTAATTTAATAAAATCTAAAATTTATTTTTAAAATGAAAATCTAATACCAAAATAGCTAAATATTTTATGGCTCTAATTCAAATAATATTTTGGCAAAATTTTGAATAACAAAATTTATTTTACAAATTACTTAATGATTATAAAGATCTAAATCACTTTTAAATAATTTGATATTTGTAAACAAAATAAATAATTTAATAGAAAATTTTTATTTGTATTAATTATTATATTTTTATTATTAAGCATTATATAAACATTGGAATTTTAGTATAACAAACATCAACTAGCACATTTAAATAATTACTAGTTATTTTTAATGCAAAATAAAACAAATAATTAAATAATTTTTAATTAATATAAAATTAATTATAATAACTAATAGACTTTAAATGTTATTACTTTTAGTAATTTATATTTTACTAAAAATATTTTAACAATTAAAATATTTTCAATCCAAATGATGAAGTTATTTGTAAAAATCACGTTTAAAACATTTATAATAGTTTAGATTCTCGGAAAAAATTATTAATACATTCACAAATCCAATCTAATTAAGCAATCCAACCGTATTAATAGAGTGCAAAATTAAATTAACTATATTTTAAAAATCGTAAAACTAATACTTTGTTAATAAAAATGTTTAAAATGCTAACATTTATCTTAATATTAATACTGAATGTATTTGCAATAATTGTGTCTGGTATGTATTAAATTAAATATAAAAATTAATAAATGTGTAAATTTTATTTATATCTAGCTAAAGACAAAAATGCAGCAAGTCAAAATGTTATAGAAAATGAAAACAATACTTATAATGCCAAAGATCTAAAAGAAATAATTTTAAATAATGTTAAACAATACACTAAAATGAATTACAAGAATATTAAACTAAATATCAAGAATAATGTCGAATCAATACAACAAATGCTGACTAAAACGGCCAAAAAGACTAGCGATAAGAAAGAAGATCTCAAAGTGATGGCAGATGTCTATATCAAAATTTGCGACTTTATAAATATTACACTAGCTAAGACCTGGCAAACATTCAATAAACTAGACCCATGCCACTTATGGTATAGTTATGTATCATTAGGCGTAGGCTCACAACTGGCCAAATAGTGGGCAGAAAGAGAAATGCCGCCAATTATTGGTGTATTGATTGCATTGGACACTGAAGACCAAATAAATATAGATTTATTGCGCATTGAAAACAATATAATCTTTTCTATAATTATGTAAATCAATGACTACATTGACCAAGAACATGTTCGAGATTTACTTAAATCCGTATGTTAATTTTATACTATTTAAAAAAACTATTAATAAAAATTAATTATTTTTTCAAAATATTTATTCATTGTCTGCACTAAAGCTCTACATATATATATATATATAATTTAATACAACATGCTGTTGAACAATAAACAAAATTTTTTAGTAATTATAAATATTTTTATTTTGTTCTAAAATATTTATAGAATTTAATGTATTTGTAGATTTTAAAAAGATTTACTCAATTAAAAAATCTACATTATATTTACAACTGTAACTTTAACATGTTTAGATTGTTAAGTATATACTGTATGTTGTTAACTACACATGAAACAAATGTATTTTAGTAAATTAATATTTGATAGAAAAGTTATTTAATCATTATACATTTTAGACAAAATTTGTCAGAGTATTTAATTAGAAAAATAATTAAAAGTTGTAATTTATTTATTTTAAAATATTTGTAAAATGTAAAATATTTGAAAATTAAGTATAATTTCTAAATCAATATTTATCAAACTCATAATTTGTTATAAAAATATTTATCATTATTTATATTAAAATAGTAATTAAAATTTTTGACATTTATGTAACTGTATATAAAAAGGCAATTATTTTAAATTTATACATTCTACAATTTATTCAATTATAGTATAGATTAGAACTACAAAATGCAAGTTTTTATTGTTATTTTGATTGTATTGTCAGCATTTATTTTGGGTAAGTATTTACAATAAAAATATTTAATATTTATAATTTAAATTAATAGCCAATAGCTATGACGGCAAAGATGTCAAAGAAATAATCGATAAAAATATGGCAACAAATGATAGTATGAAAGAATTGAAAGTATTCTCTAAATTTGAGAGTAATGTCGAATCAGACCAACAACTGATCAAGGAAGACACTAAAAGTTTGCCACCAATTAAGGCATATAACCAGGTAACGTTTCAGCGAGAGATTAACGTTAGAGTCAAAAATGAGCTCTGTGTTTCCATTTTTCCTTATTATTTCAATAAGCAAAATGATTCAAAACGTAATAAGAAAATAATCAGGGAATGGTATCACACACACAACATGTCATATGACTTTAAATACCAGTGAGAGCTCTCTCATATTAATCTCTTTCCCAATCGTTGGCTGATCCCAAGGTTCTATAGTTTTAACTTAATTTTAACAACTGTCTTTAAGTAAGATACTTTTTTTAAGTCAGTTTATTTTTGTTGCGATTGCATTTAGCAAAGATTGAGAAGGTTAACCAATTCAGGTGGAGAGGAAGCATCAGGGAAGAGAATTTTTAATGCTCAAAAACTTTATATAATTATGATGCAATTTAAATTAATTTAACTGAATTCAAATTGAATTTAAACTAAAAATAGTCAATTTAACTAAAGTTAAACTGGTTTTGCATTGATTTAAAGAAAATAAATTTAATTTTGGATATTTTCAAAAATTTGCCAGTTGCAAACAAAATGCTATGGTAAGTAAATGCCAATTTTTAAAATCAAAAGAATTATACTCTCAATTTCCCTTCTCAATTTTTGGTAAATTATAATCTAAATTTTATACGGGATTATTCAAGATGGGCTATCAGATTTGTAAAATGGAAAAAACTTTCAAGACTTTAAGAGGTAAAATGACGAACATATTTAGAATTTAATTTAATTTAACTAAATTTAGATTTAATATAAAATTAATTTAATTTTTTAAAATTTAATTTAAACTAGTTTCAGCAACTATTTAAAAAATGTCATAATTTTTAATAAATAACAAAAAAAATTTGCCGATTTACAAAACACATAGGGAAATTTTTGGGCTTTTACTCAATTTTTGGGCTGATCCCCCCTAGATCGGCCGACCTTCTCAATCCCTGATTTTGGCTATACCAGCCCTTGGTTAATTTTGATATAAGTCTAAACTCTATCAATACTCTAACTATATACCAGAAAATGGTTTGGGCAAAATTAGTGTGATTTCGCAAACGTTATGCCAATCAAAGTATAAGAGACAAATATGAGACAGAAATGAGACAAAGATGAGCTGCTCTTAGGAGCAGATAATAGCTAAGAGATGGCCACCAAAGACGAGTGTATGAGTGTATGCATAGAGAGAAGTAGCCAACTGTTACAGCATTGCAGAGCATAGCAAAGCAAAGAATAGCAGTGTATCTGCAGCTGCTTTTATGCGTCGATTGAACTGAAAGTTTCAATTAAGCGTTCAGTTTATCATTAATAGCGGTCACGAACTCAAACTCAAAGCAGTTTTCACTTATTTTTATTAGTCATATCAAATGTTCATTTAATAAATGACTGCATTTTCTTCAATCAAATAATATTTATTTAATTTAACTTATCTAGCTACTCAATTGGAGGTGCCAAAGCTCGGCCAATGCTCAGCCAATGCTCAGTCAAGGTTCTACCAACTCCGCCAGTTCTGATTAGAAGTTGAAGAAAAAATATAAACTTTTGATTTTTGATAATTTAATTAATTAAAAAATTAACTAGTTTTAAAATATATTTCAATACCGTAATTCTTTACTGTTTAGTACATGTAATAGAAAATATTTTTAATAAAAAACTGTTGAGTTTAAATATCAAAGATTAAATACAATTCAAAACTAAAATCAAATTGTTTTATTTATATAAATTTAAAAGTTGTTTAATCTTAAATTTATTTCAAAATAAATGTTTTTAAAAAATATTAATAAAAATGAGTTTAGCTAATAATTCAAATCAATTAATAACTTATAATAGTTTAGTTTATTCTTTACTATTTTGTTTGATAATTAAATTATCACAAAATTAAATTTCTTAAAATAATAAAATTTAGCCATATTAGCGCAAACACATTTGAATTATTATAATATATATACAATCGTCTAAATTGTTTAACTATTGTTGTTTATTATAACAATAATCATCAGTAATTCAAATTTATTAAGAGTTTAAAAGTGTTAGTTAGCTATATTTGCTGTTTTAAACATACAAAAACAAGATGTTTGCAGAAACTCACACAAACACGCAAGCTACTGACATTTTATTATTTTGTATTGGTTAACATACAGTAAAAACTTAACGTAATTTTGAACTTTTAATAATTTTGATTTATTAATAATAACAACAATAAAATGTAAATCAAATGTTTTGAAAAATAACTAAAAATATTAATGAAAATAAAAAAATAGCAAAAAATTTATTTTTTAATAACAACTTATTCTAATTTATCAATTTACCTAATAAAATTATAATTTATTATTAAAACCTATTTAAGATAATTTTTTAAACCCTTTTTAAAGTTTAAGTTTATTTCGCCTTATAAATGTACTTAGAGGCTTTGAATCAAATTTTAAAAAATGGTTTAATTTGTCTTATAAGTACATATACTAAACTGTAAAGGAATACGGCAAGTAAAACCAGTTTGTTATAATTTAGGCTTATTTTAAATTTTAGGCATAACCAGAGATTGAGATTTAGAAAAGTTGGGAGAGGAAAGGTAAAAAAAAATTAGAAAATAAATATTTAAAAAAATCTAGCTAAAATATAACAAGAAATCAAAATTGGGATTATTTTTAAATTCTAAAATACTTAGCGTATGGTTTCACATATTTATTAATATATGTGTATATTTACAGTTGTTTTAAAAATTAATTGACTTGGTTATATTAAGTTAAATATTTTATTGCAACAATTGGTTCTTTGGAGCATATTGAATAAAATGCTTTTGTATAATTCAGTTCATTTTTGTAAGAGTTGTAAATAATATATGTTATAAAATTAAAGCTTAATACTGTACTGTTATCCATATTCAGAACTAGTCTCGAATTTTGATATTTAAACAAAATTATAAATAAATTTGCTTGTACATTTTATTTTTAAACTTTTATTTTAGATAAAATAATAATTTTAATTATATTCAAAATATTTAAGT
>JAQFXP010002762.1:0-14172 GCA_034693685.1 Belba bartosi | reverse complement strand
ATTTTGATTCAAAATCCAATTTTACGCTAAAAAGTGTATTGTTTTGGTCGACACTTATTATTATTTGTATAACACATATGTTTGCATTTGTTTCGGTTGGGTTTGTCGTATGGACTCTATCGGCGTTTTATCTGAAATACAAATTTAAAGAAATTACCGAAAAATGTGAACAAAGTTTAAAATTTAACAAAATATTAGTTCTAATGAATGCAATATCTGAACACAATTACGTATCCATACAAACACAAGATTTGAATGAATTTTTCAAATATATGATATTCTTTACCTATTATATGGCAACGCCTGCATTGATGTTATTTCTATACTTAGTTACCGCAAAAGACACAAAATATATATTCAGATATTTGGCGGCAATTATATTCTTAATGGACTTTTCAATTGTGGTTTTGTTTAATTTATTTAGTTCTTGGATTAATCTCTGGGCGCACAAACCCTATACTCTATTGCATAGATTTATGGTTCGAAACAAAATTCCAATTTTGGAAAAATTAAAAATTCTTTCATTGATTGAGAAACTGTGCGGACCTGCGATTGGATTCTATTGCTTAGACTTATACTCAATGACTGGATTTGAGTTTTATTTATATTGCGCTAATTCTGTTTCAATATATGTTTTAGTAATAGGTTTTATATAATTAAATTAAACTAGATCCATTCTATTATTAAACATATCGTATAAGATATAAATTAAATATTAAAAATTATTTATTTAATTTAGTTGAATTACTATATAAATCAAATAAATACTATATTAAATTAAATTTTAAAAATTAAAATTTTCATTTCTAAATATTTATTGAAAATTTATTTTGTAATAATTTTATTAATCGATTAATTATTTTATTTTTTAGTTAATTACATAATGATTATAAAAATATATTTATTTAAAAAAACAGTATTTTACACTGATTTCAAATGTTTTTAAATGTATATAAAATTATTTTATACAAGAATTAAAGTGATATAAAACTTTAAAATCATAAGATTTAAAATTTTTAATTATTTTAATTGTATTCTCAAATAAAAAACTAAATTTTTTATTTTTTAATTATTGTTAATATTTTATTAAATAAAAATACTGTATTTTAATATTATAATTGTATATTCGCTTCAATATCTTACTATTAAAAAAGTAATAATATTTGCCAAAAGCATTATTTATAAAAGTATTTAATTTATAAAGTATTCACAAAACATCTGATTTAAATTTATCCAGCACGAATTTTGGCATTTATAAAAAATTGTAAATTAATTATTTTTTACAATACTTCTTAAAAAATAAAATTATTTTTTAGCGAAACGTAATTTTTTAAATCGATTTCTATGTTTTGATATTGAGTTATATTACGCAATCGTTATATCAGTACTCGTTATGTCTTTTGTGTTATATTTGAATAAAAATTCATTTAAGTCGTACTTCAGTACTGTTTGGGAATTGACTTCAATTCTATTCTCAGATCATTACATAATTCAAATAAATAACGTTTTCGACAGATCTCTATTGGGTCTATAGTTTATGTCTTGCGTTGTATTATTGGCCGCATTTGGCGGTCAGTAATGGCGACAATCTTATAGAACGCTATCTAATAATAAAATCGATTCATGGCTTGACTTATATTCAAAGCCTAAATGGAAAGACTTAAAAATACATATTTTTGAAAATTATTTTTTGATAATTTTATTAAAAACTTTCCAGCTAATCCAATTGCTAAAAATTTTAATAATAGAATTGATACAAGATTAAAATCATTTGATTTTATGTCATGAAAAAAAAGCTTAGAAAAAGACATTGATTACTAATCAAAAATTATTAATATTGTTATTAATATAATAAAAATAATATAAATAAAAATTTATTAAAATTTTAAATAAAATATTAAACTAAATTATTTTGTTTTTTATTAATTTCTAATTTTGTTAAGTAAATTATGCTTATTCAAATTAAATATTTTTTTTTATATTACATCATTTTTGAAACAACGTAGTATATAAAAACAAAGATATTGGACTTGATTTAATAAAAGTTAAAATTCTATTTTTAAATTTTTTATTAAAAATCAAATATAATTATGCAAGATATTGTTTCTAAAAATAATTAAATTTTATTTTTGTTAAAACTTTACTAATGTTGTTATTTGTACCTGATATTATAAAATTGCTTTGCTACTATACTACTTCAACAACCATGCTTTTAAGAGCCGATTGGACAAATAATTCTTATTATTTATGTTTGTTTTTATATATATTTTATTTATTAACAAATTGTAAAATTACAATTTTATTATTTTTGCAAGAAGAGCCACAGTGTCAATTATAATTTCTTTAACTTTATTTGTGACTGGCGCGATAAATTTTTTTGTCATTGCTACAGAGCAAAAATATTTTAGACTTATTTTCATTTTATTAAAATTTAGTTTTATGGGAGCTAATTGTAAATGGATAAAATTGTGGTATATTTTAGGCTGTGCATTTAATTTTCTTGTAAATTTCTATTATGCCCACTAGATAAAAAATAAATTAAATTAATTTCCTAATAAATTACATTTTATAAAATTATATAATTTATATAAAATTTAATTTAGCATTATATTTAATATTATTTTAAAATTGTTGTAATACAACTTTACATATTGAAAAATTATTTTAAAATAATTAAACATAAGTTATTTACATAAATATTATTAATAGTGAGGCGAAGCAGAACTCATCTCTAAATAAATTTTAAACTTTATTTACAATTACTGTATTTTATAGTCAGCGCTCACTCATTTCTAAACTGTACTTGCTTATATGCAATCCATAGCGCTACTCATACCTATAGACTGTACTTGTTCAGTTCATGCATATGACTCTACACTGTACACTATATTTCAATGTATTCCCAATACACACATCACAGTTGTCTCTAAACCAGAGCTCATAACAGTTGCCTTAAAGTCGCAGCCCAGTCTCGACGCTCACATACAGTTGCTCTTATGCACAGTTAGCGCTCAGCCGCTCATCTAATGTAATGTTTAGCTCAAATCAGTGATCATTAAATATTTAGTTAATTAACTGCATTTATGTATCGGTTATTGTCTCTTCGCGCAAATCAAGCTAAAATCTTCTCAGCAAAAATTAGCTGGGTAATAAAAAATTTAAACAATACAATTTGGTAATATTAAAATGTATTTTTGTTTTTTAAATTTATGACCTGGAACAATTTTATCAAAAGTAAAAATTAAAATTGCAGATTTTGTAGCGCTTACCGATTTAACGATATTAATTATTTTTAAACAAAATTTTTTTTATAATTATTAACTTAGAAATTTAATGTTATATATAAATTTAAAGTTTTAAAAATTATCTGAAACATTTAAAAATAAAAATAAAATTTTCTATAACAGATTATATTAATTATAATTCATAATTAAAGTTTTATTTTTAAAATGTTTTAGGTAATTTTATTTATTTTAAATTTATAACTAACATTAAATTTCTAAATTAATAATTATAAAAAAAATTGTGTATAAAAATAATTAAATTCGTTATATCAGTAAGCGCTACAAAATCTGCAATTTTAAGTTTTTAGTTCTGTTAAAATTGTTTTAGGTAATAAATTTAAATTACAAAAATACACGTAACAAATTACATTTTAATATTAACAAATTGTATTGTTTAAATTTTTTATTACCCAGCTAATTTTTCTGAAAAAATTTTAGCTTAATTTAAAATAGTATTTTTTAGACAAAAAATTTAGCCGTGCCCCCGAGATCTCTTATGTATTTGCTATTTTAGACAAAAAAATGTGCCGTGCCCTTGAGATCTCTTATGTACTTGCTATTTTAAACAAAAAAATGTGCCGTGCCTTCGAGATCTCTTATGTACTTGCTATTTTAAACAAAAAATTGTGCCGTGCCCTTGAGATCTCTTATGTACTTGCTATTTTAGACAACAAAATGTGCCGTGCCTTCGAGATCTCTTATGTACTTGCTATTTTAGACAAAAAATTGTGCCGTGCCCTCGAGATCTCTTATGTATTTGCTATTTTAGACAAAAAAATTTGCCGTGCCCCCGAGATCTCTTATGTACTTGCTATTTTAGACAAAAAAATGTGCCGTGCCCTCGAGATCTCTTATTTACTTGCTATTTTAGACAAAAAAATGTGCCGTGCCCTCGAGATCTCTTATTTACTTGCTATTTTAGACAAAAAATTGTGCCGTGACCTCGAGATCTCTTATTTACTTGCTATTTTAGACAAAAAATTGTGCCGTGACCTCGAGATCTCTTATGTACTTGTTATTTTAGACAAAAAAATGTGCCGTGCCCCAGAGATCTTTTATGTACTTGCTATTTTAGACAAAAAATTCGTGCCGTGCTCCCGTGCCTTTTTTGACAAAAATACGTGCCGTGCCCCCGTACTCCCGTGCCCTTTTTGATAAAAAATTCGTGCCGTGCCCCCGTACTCCCGTGCCTTTTTCGACAAAAAATTCGTGCCGTGCCTTTGGGCCCTCGTGTTCCCGTGCCCTTTTCGACAACCCCTATTAAAATCTATCATTTATTTTGTTTGTAAATTAAGTTTAAAATCTATAAAATGTAAGAAAAAATTTTTGTTTTATAACGTAATTGACTCAATAAATTAAAGAATTTAAACTTGTTTTGCATAATTTTTTATTATATTGTATTAAATCAATATCAACAAAAACTTTTGCAAACTTTAAAAAATATTAATACCTTGTTTTATTTTAAATTTCAAATTGAATATGTTCTTTTTACCAATATTCCCACAATTAACTTGATCATGTTTCAACATGTAATTATATTTGTCAAAACTTGGATATTTGCCAAAATCTTAAAAATACATAATTAAAAATTTTAATAAATTGTAAAACATATTTAATTACTAATTAAGAAGTAGGTTACAACACATACAACAAGCTCTATCATAAATCAAGTAATAATTTTTTTTTAATTTAGCAAATTTGACAAAATGACAATTAAATTTGTGACACATTCGATACCAATTACTATTTGTTTGTTTAGTAAATATGTGCCAGTATATATTAGAATTAATATCTGGTTTATTAGAAATTGTATCAAGGCCAATTTTCCAAATTAAATAATTTTTTGAATTTTAAGTTTGTACTGAATAGTATGTATTGGTTAGTATCGTTAATTCAAGACTTGTATTCCAATCAATGAGTGGCACAAAATCTGTAAATTCTATTTTAATATTAAAAAAAAAATTTAAAAAAATTTTTAATTATTACTTAAATATATTCACTGTGAAAATATGTTTCGATTGTAACATTATCCATTTTGTTAAAAAAAATAATTTATCTTTTCATTAAATGTTGATCTAGAAATAAAATAATGTTTTAATTTATATCAAATATATTTTATTTTATAAAATATTATTATCAAAATGTAATTTTGTTTTTTAATAAATGTATAAAATTGTAAACAGTTTATAACAATATATTTAAATACCAGGTTTTAAAATAAACTTCCAATTATATTTAGTTAAATTTCCATCAAGTGCACATTTAATATAAAAACGATTTAAATTATTGTCAAAATATTTAAAAATTGTAGAATTTTTGTTATTTTAAATAATAAAATTTAAAACATTAATAATTTTTTAAATACATATTTACAGTATTTATATTATTTAACTTGCCACATTTTTTATTATAAAGCCAGTATAAACCATTTGGTGAAAATTAAGCAAGTTTGACAATTTGGCAACTAAAATAATTGCACATTTGATACCAATTGCTATTTTTTTTTGTTTATCTAATATGTGCCAGTATAAATACAAATGATTATCCTGATTAACAGAATTTGTTTCGCATTCAGGAAAATAAAATAAGAAATATTTTGTAAATTTATTTTGTATTAAATAGTATGTATTGATTAGTATCGGCAGTTCGATACTTGTATTTCGATCGATGAGAGCCACCCAATCTGTATTGACTAAATTAATATTTGTAGACAAGTTTAAAATTTGTGTTCAAATTTTTATACCTTGTTTGAATTTATTTATAAAAATATATATTTTAACAAGTGATATAAATTTGACATACATTTTATATAACAAAATATTTTAATATATTAATAGTTAATAGTTAGTTCAAAAAAATAAAAATAAATATTTTCTTGAATGACAGTTTAATGCATAAAGTTAAAGTAAATGCTATGTTTTTTGTCGTTTAACATTTTAATTTTACAATTTTTTCTGTTTTAATTTTTGGTTTGTTTTTTGTCGTTAACTTTTATATTCAATTTAATATTCAACATTTATTTGTAATTCAAACAAAATTAAAAATAAGTTTTTTTAATTGCAATTTTAAGATTAACAGTTTGTACAAATAATAATTAATTAAATTGGATATTTTTTATAATTTTAAAAATAATGTATTAATATTTTTGTAAAATTTTAAAATTAATTTATTTTTATTTATAATTAATTTATTTATAAAACATTAAATTAAAGTTAAATCTAAATATTATTATATCAATAAATTACTTAAATATATCATGTTAGTTTATTATAAATTTATTATTAAAATATAAATCAAAAACAAAAGTCAATATTAAACTCATTATATTTTTTAATTTTATTTAATTGTATAATATTTTGTGTTTAAAAAATTATTTTTGTATTAAAAAATATTTTTTAAATATTAATATTATTTGATTTGCTTAATTATTATCAAGTGTTGAAGTGAAAAAATTTTTAATGATTAATTAAAATAATAATTAAAATATAATCTAAAAATTTTGCACAAAACTATTCTTGACTTTAAACTAAAAGAAATTTTTCAATTCGTAACTTTACATCAGTTTTAACAAAATTGAATTAATAAAATAAAGACATTAAATTATTTAAAAATTTTAACCTTTTTAAATGTTAAAATATTTAAATATATTTAGTAATAAATATATAAAATAATTTTATCAATTATTTCTTAAACAGCATTACTTTGTTTACAAATGGCAGCGACAGCGAAAACATTTTTAAAGAGTTGTTGTAATGTAGAGTGGGGCATTTTGAAAATGTCATTCATTTATAAAAAAAAATAAAATTAATTTGACTTAAATATCATTTGTAGCTTTTATTTTAAACAAATTTTAACACCTTCGGCGTGAACGGTACACTCTGTAATTATCATTTGCCCCAAGCATTTTACATAATTATATCTAACTTTATAAGACAATTGCTAACAAATATATATAGTAAATAAATAAAATCTTTTTTTTTTAAATTACATTAATATAAATAGATTAATTTAATTTAAACTTAATTGCTGTATTGCATTACTTGCTAAACTTTTCTAAGTTATAAATATAATAAGGAATCCTTCCTCTTGTGACATCATTTTGACAAAATTGAGGTACAAATATGCGTCTGTTTGCAACTCTTATAGTGGTAATACCACAATCAACGTTTAATATATATACAGGTTGGAAAAAATTTAAAAATTAATATTACGTACTCGATTATTAATTTTGACGAAAAAAATTTTAACATTTGTTAATATTTCCGTTTTTGACATTACCAGTTTCAAATTTACATTTTTGAAACTACCGTTTCAAACATTACCATTTTTAATAAATCATTTATTTAATACTTTTATGCAATAATTAAAATAAATTTACTTTTTAACAAAAAAATTACTAACTTTAAACTATAAGTAATTTTGAAATAGTTTTGATCCGTAACTTCAAATCACTTTCAACAGAATTGTGTTAATGAAATATAAAATTTAAACTTTATTTAAATGTTAAAATATATTTAATTGAATATTTTTAGTAATAAATATATAAAACAATTTTACTAACTAACTTTATAATTAGATTTAAATGATTTATATGAATTTGACAAAAGGGGTTTTATTGGTTTGCTTATTAAAGGATTTACCATAATTTTTTTATAGATCTCATCAAAAGACTTTTTTTTGCCATTGAAACCATATTTTAAAAAAATTTAGTTTTTGAGTTATTTAATATCAAAGTTTTGACTTCAATGGGAATTTGGCCAAAATTTCAATTTTCATAAATTAATTTAACCCCCGTCACCCACTTATTTTCGTATAAATTTTTTTTTGAACAATCTAATACAAAAAAGGAAGTTTTTAAACTGGGTTTCCAGGAGAGTTTACGAGTTTTTTTGGATATTTTAAATATATTTTTTATATTGCAACGACATGTGGACTAACACCGACTGGACCAGCAGGCATTAGTGACGTTTTGCTGTAATTTAAGTCATTAAAATATACAAAACTTGTAAAAATTTTAGAACCAAAATTAGAGTGAGAGCCAGAGTCAGTCAGTTAAATTCAGAATAAGGATCTCATAAATTTTCGTGGAAACCCTGTTTAAAGCTCTAACACTAACTCTGGCTCTATCTCTAATTTTGATCCTAAAATCCTTACAAGTTTTGCATACTTTAATAACTTAAATTACGTCAAAACGTCACTTGTGCCTGCTGGTCCAGTCTGTGTTAGTCCACATGGCGTTGCAATATAAAAAATATATTTAAAAATTTTTAAAAATCTCGTGAACTCTTTTGCAGACCCAGTTTAAAAACTTTTTTTTTGTATTAAATTGTGCAAAAAAAATTTTATGAGAAAATTAGTGGGGGACGAGGGTTAAATTAATTGCTGAAAAATGGAATTTTGGCCAAATTCCCATTGAAGTCAAAACTTTGATATTAAATAACTCGAAAACTAAATTTTTTAAAAATATGGTTTTAATGGCAAAAAGATGTCTTTTGATGAGATCTATAAAACATGTATAATAAATCCTGTAATAAGCAAACCAATAAAACCCCTTTATTATTATTATAAAATAATATATTTGAATATTTTTATTTTACTAAAAATAAAAATTTAAAAAATATTGTTATAAAAATCATAAATATATTTTAAAATTTAAATAATAAATTAAATGTCATTGAAAATATTATTAAATAAAAATATACATTAATCATTTTTAATAAAAATTCAGTTGCTTAATGTCTAAATAATATTTCGTCAGATATAAGACAATATCCGAATTAGGTAAGAGATGTTATAAAATACTGCATTTGTGTCACGGTACATTTAATTTAACTGCGTTAAACATTTGTAAATAACTTTTTATTTATTGTAACTTTTAGTGAAAAAAATAAATAATAATACTTCGACTAAAATAAAAATTAAAAAAAAAGATAATTTTTTTTGAAAAAACAATAATTAAGAAATCCAATCGTTAATATTAAAAAGTTTATTTTAAGTGTTTATTACACAATTAAATGCAATTATTATGAAATATTTCTAGATAATCTATTAAAAACATTGCAATGTGTAAATATAAACAAATAAATAAAAATTTAATTTCTAGTTTTTTATAGATATTATTTTTGAATAAAAATAATTTAAGAAAATGCAACTAAAAAATTAATTTTTATTTAATTAATTATATTAAATTTAATATAAATTTGCAATTTAAAAATTATTTTATTTATATATTTTTATTCTTAAACGTTACCTGTTTAATTATTAATGAAAAAATCCCGATTTGAAGATAAGACAACGATTTATGAAAGTGCCGTAAGTTGTCCATTATAGCTCTCGGGCCACTGCGATAACTAGAATGTAAAACAGTAGACATGCTTAAACGTTGTAGTTTAGCTTCTCTAATCAATATTACAGAATCAATAAGTAAGTTCATCTCTTTCTTTATTACACAAACGATATTTGAAACCTGGCTCAACTAAGCTTCAAAATAATATTTTCTATTGTCTTTATCAACAGATTTCTGTCTTTTCCGTTCAAGAAAAAAGTGTTTGTTATGTTGTTTCTCTGACCAACAATTTTTTCTCTTTGCCTCTATGTTAGTATCAGTCATTATATAGCAACTGTAAAATTATATATTTGTAAATATATGATTAAAATATACGATTAGTTTAAGTAAAATATTTTTGAACTTTAGTTTCAAGCTCTGAGTATTTTACAGGAATCTCAGGATTACATAATCGAACTTCTGTTTTTCTTTATCTCTTTGAGTCTTTGTGCGTGACACTTTCCAATTCAGCGCAAAAAATATTGAATCCATTAATTCAATTGAATCAAAATCTGTCTTTTTTTCGAAATTACTTTTGAATCTGGTACATACTTTCGTATAATATATTTGTTATACAAATATAAAATACTTCCAAAAAGTATTATAATAATTAAAAAAAGTTGTAGGTATAAAGGAGTGACTAAATACATATGATAAGTTATTAGTATTCAACAATCAAAATCAGCAGTCAAAATTAGAAATTTTTAATATTTTCATTGTAATTAAATATTTAAAAAATTTTTGTGCATTAATAAAATGACCCAATTTATTCACGCTTTTATGTAAGAAATTATGTTTTTGGAAGAAAAATATTAGAAAGTATCTTTTGACTTTACACTTGTTTTTAATAAAAAATATTAATCTTTTCTTGTTATTATAATAAAGATATTGAGTTTTCCTCGCTTTAAATAAATAGGGTTCAAACTTTTCTTGTTATTACAAATAAAATTATAAAATTTTTTGCAATTAATAAAAAAATTTGCTATTATAATAAGAACTCAATCTATTCTCGCTATTACAATAAAATGTTAAATTTATTCTTTATTAGAAAAAACTATTAATTTTTCTTCCGTTTGTACATAAAAAAACTTAATCTTTTCTTGTTATTACAATAAAGATATTGAATTTCTATTGCTGTAAATAAAATTTTAAAAATTATTCCTCCTATTAAAAGAAAAATTTAAACTATTCGCTCTAGTATAATAAAGTTTAAAAATTTGTTAGAACTAATTAAAAATAGAGATTTTAAAATTGAAAATTTAGTTTAGAACATTTTAAGTTAAATGGCAGAATATTAAAATTTATTTAACCAGAACCCATATATCTTAATTTTTATATGATTAAAAGTTAATATTAATACGTTTGAATTAATTTTTAAATAGTTTTAATTGATAATTTCTAAACATTTTCAACATATTTGTGTTAATAAAATACAGAAATTAATTTTTTTTAATTTTAAAATATAGTTAATTAAATAATTTTAGTAATAAATATATAAAGCAATTTTATCATCTAACATTATATTTAAGTTTAAGTTAAAATAAAATTTTGCTTGTTTATATTAATTGTTAGTTTAATTGGTTTATGTGGATTTGACAAAATTTATTATAATTATAAAAAAATAAATTTAAATATTTATTATATTTTATCAAAAATAAAAATTTTAAAAATATTATTATAAAATTCATAAATATATTTTAAATATTAAATTAAATGACATTGAAAATATTAATAAATAAAAATATATAAAAATCAATTTAAAAAAAATTAGTTCCATAATGTTTGAATAATATTTCTTCAACTATAAGATCACATCAATATTAGTTAACCTGTAATAAAAATACAGCATTTGTATCACGTTACATTTTAATTTAACTCTGTTAAACATTATTAGATAACTTTTTTTTTGCTAATTTAATATTAAATTAAACGTATGTAATATAATACATATAATTTTAAGCAATAAATTAATAAAAATCCTTTAACTAAATTATAATTTAGTATAGTATCTCAGTTTTTATCTAGAGTATTACAGATATTTGCAAATTAATTTCCTTAAAATTAACTGAAAGTTTTTACATTTTAAAAATAAATATCGTTTTATTTTATATCTGTTAATAATTATTTTAGCAAAACATATTACCATACTTAGGTACTAAGCGGAATAAAATTTAAAATTAAAAAAAACATTTTTATAAGTTACATCATAAATTAACTTTAAGATAATGTAAACTTTTGTATTTTTACTTTTAGATTATTCGATTTTTGTGTAAATTAAATAATTAATTATAATAATAATTTAATTTATTTAAATATTGATTATATTTTAGTAAAATTATAAATTTGGAAAAAATTAACTTAAAAGCCATTAAATATATTTATAATTTTAAAAAGTACATTAAACGTCAAAACGGATATCATTAAAGAAATTACATTAATTATTTTTATTTTAAATTATATACTGAAATATTGTAACGTATATAGTTAAGATATAACAAGTTTGTTGTTTGTTTGTACAATAATTTGTTGTTTACAAAATTATTTACATAACATAATAACACTTTTCTCAAACGTAATTACAAATTCAATATTTTTTTAATGAATTTATAGTAGAGCTTGATATCGGGAGTTGGAAATCTTGATCCCGATTTGGGATTGATACTTTAGATTTCGACCGAAATTAGTCGGGAAACTCAGTCGAGTTCCAAATTTGAATATTTTAAATAATAATATGAATTTATTATAACACAAATTTAAATTAATGTAAAATAATTTTTTAGTAAAGTAATTCAGACTTTATCTGAATATTTAAAAATTAATAAGTTTTATTCAGGCATTAAAAGTAGCCTCAAATTATGTGATGAAACAATTTTATAAATTTTTGTTTCAAACAGATTAATTTTAAATAAACTATAATAATTTTCGAAATTTTATTAAAAAATAATTAACTAAAATACAACAATTGACGATCAATTACAAAGACATGATAATTGAGGATCAATTATTTAATTAAAAAATTGTATTTCAATTTTTATAATCAATTTTATCTTTTAATTATTTTAAATAAAAATATTATATTTTGGATTAATAAATACCCGCTACGCGAATTAGAGTGGAAAATTGTAATGATTAAGCATTTAGGATAACTTCTCGTTTAATGTTAAATAAACTCTGAAATTTATTACTTTAATTAAAGACTAACTATGACGAGGCATACCATTTGAAATTAGATTAGTTTAACAGGAAACAATTTTGTTAAAAAGAGCAGATTAAGAATTTTAAAAATATTAAAAAGATACAACTGAAAGTAATTACAATCAATTTTATTGTTAAATTTTGATTAATCAATAAATAGGTTAATTAACATTTAAATATTATTAACAGCGATCAAATTTTGTTTTTTTAATCATACTCTTCAGACGTTGTTTATAAAATTATTGTAATTTTTTTAAAATTAAATTGATTAATAGATATCTGTAATTCTTAATCCTATTTTTGTTTAATAAATAAATTAGAAAAAGTAAAACAATCCGTTGTAATCAAATAAGGCCAAGTTAGATTTAAAATAGACAACTAAAAACTAAACTTTAATTAATTGAATTAATTGAATGACAATGCCTGAATTTGAAAAAATCATCAATCGAGAATCAGCGCTCGTTGAGGCTGAGACAAAGATTCAGCGTCTTGACAAACGTTACAATATTAATTGCATGAAACTTACATCAATAATTTTAAATTAAAAATCGATTTCATAATGTTTGAATTTTGATTAATCAAATATAAGACTCTTATTGTTGAGTTCAATAAAAATTAACTTTAGATTAAACTTAATTTAAAATATAAATTTAAATATTTAAATTATCATAATAATTATTATTTTTAAAAAAATACTTCAATATTTATTATATTTTACTAAAATTAGAAAATTATAAAAAATAATTTAAATTTTAAATAATATATTAAACGTTATTAGAAATATTAATTGACAAAAATATACATCAAACATTTTTAATTAATGCATGTTTAAATTGCATAATTGCATAATAATGTTTTGTCAATTATGAGACTAAATGAGTATTAGGTAATGGATGTAATTATACAATATTGTTTGTATCAGGTTACGTTTTAATTCAAATGCGTTTAACATTATTAGATAAAATATTTTCCAAATTTAATATTAGATTTACTTAATCTATATATAATAATCTATAGAAAATGAATAAAATTACTACAACTAAATTAAAAATCAAACAAAATTATAAAAATTTTGTTCTAAAAAATATCGATCGAAAAGATCCAATTGTTAGACTTGAAAAGTTTGCGAAACAATATTGCGTTATGATTGCTAATAATTTAGATGAATATGAAAGTGGATTCAAAAGTAAAAAACGAATTGTTTTGTGCAGTTGTGTCCGATCTATAGTCGCCATAATTGGTCTGAAGTACTTCATCGCCGGTATAGTCAATAAGCAATGGCTTTATGAGCTGACGAGTGATGCGAACTATTTGATTGGAAACCAATCGGTTGTCTCAATAGCAATGAGTATTTGTATATTAATGCTA
>JAQFXP010002761.1:0-14178 GCA_034693685.1 Belba bartosi | reverse complement strand
TGAAAGGGCTGGGAGAGAGTTATGAAAGGGCTGGGAGAGAGTTAGGGTCTATGCAGACGGGCGGAGCTGTTATTGGCGTTGTATATGAGATGATCTATCATCTGGTGGTCTGAAGAGAGGGTTAGGAGTTTAGCGACGGTTTTAAAGACCGAAGTATAGAGTTGTGACGAAAAATAGGTTTAGTGAGCCGTAAAGAAAAGCGAAAAAATAATTCAATTAATTCAGATTTATTGAAATGTGTTGAAGACATTACTCTCTGATTCTGTGTGCGATTCCGTTGTAACAATTCGTGTGCACTCGAAGGCAATTGATTTAATTATAAACAACACTTCTTCGCACAACACAACACGGCTTTCCACTGCTTGTACTTCAGCTCTGCCTTACTCTACATACTATTTATATAAAATTTTATTTTGTGTTTCAGTTCAGACTTTTTGATTTTCTCTACATTTCGTATCGAACCGTAAGAGAAATTCTTTAATTATTTTTTTTCGGTTTCAATATTCAATCGTCGAATTCAATGCAGATTTTTCATAATCCAATTGTAAAGCAAGATATGTCTGTAAAAAGGTTTTAAAACTTTAATACAATAATCAGTTATTCTATCGATTGATCCGTATTTTAAAGGCGAAAGTTGTGTAGAGAAACGGCATTGAATGGGAAGATAGCTTTGAATTTGACATTTCAGCCGAACTGTTGCTGTCTTAAGGGAACAGAATTAATCACTTCTATTGTGTGTCTCTGTATTTCTTGATTCAATTTTTTTATACCGTTTTTGTCCCTAAAATATCTCGAGTTAAGAGTATAGTGTAGTTTGCGATTGAATGAGTTCTAAATTTTTTTTCATCAGTCATTCCCCGAGAAAAAAAATTTTAAGAACAAATCCAATCTATAGTTTGCAACAACTTTTAAATACACATAAATTACTTGTTGTCATATCTCGAAAATTTATTACACTTTTCACGCCTAAACACAGACTTATATAGAATTTTATTTTTAAATATACGATGTTTTTCGCTATCTTTTCTTAAAAGTTTTTTGCTTTAAAACTAAAATTAAAAAAACAGTTTTCAAATAAATTTCCAAATTAGTTATGAAACTTCTGAAAAACGTATAAATTATTCAGTTGTTTATGAGTCGCTCAGCAGTAGAGCGTAAATCAAATGATAAATATTGCGTTCATTTATTTTTTATCCCAAACCCATCTGTGAGTACATCAGATCTATATCTATCCGTACTATTCATTTGACTCATTGCACACCAGTGTTGACACACTATGAGTTGTGACAAATATAGTGGCCCTCATCTTATCCTCTTTGCTACTCTCCATCACTTCTAATGTCTGATAGTGTGTCGGCTATTTCTATCTACTCTCCTCTCCCTTCACACACCATTCCAAACGTCTAGCGCGCTGTCAGTATTACAAACATACAGTCAAACAGTTAAACAGTTATATAACATATAAAGAGTATAATCGAATGTAGTGTACAGTAGAGTAGAGTACAGTGCAGTACAGTACTCTACTGTATACTGTATGAGGTTATGAAAGTTCTAATGGATACTGTACAAAGTATATGTCTGTATATGTGTATACTATCAATATATATTGGTTGCAGACCCTCCCGCGGTGTCCATTCAACCACAAGGTGCCATAGCAGTGAACGAGACGTCATCGGTGCAGATGTGGTGCACTTTCGACGCCAATCCGCCCAATGTGACAGAAATCGTTTGGTATAAAGACGGACAACAACTCAACTGGAATACGAAGGCCCGCAATAAGATCAACATGGGAACAGATGTTAGAGGAATACCGACGCTTACTATTAATAACATTAATAGGAATGATAGTGCGAAGTATAGCTGTCATCTGAAGAATGCGTTCGGCAAAGGAAACTCCATTACAGCCACCGAACTGCAAGTCACGTGTAAGTCATGTCAACATCATTTCACTATCTCCTCATCCAATACTCCAATGCCTACTACAGTGACTGGAGTAGAGCACTCTGTAGTACATATACTTTCCAACTTTCCACTACTGCTTTCGCTAAACTATTTATAAATATTTTTAATATTATTAACATATCTTTTCTAAACTGTCAGTTAGTTTTGAGCCGAATATTCCTGTCATTCAATCGGATTGACAACAAAAAGCAAAAGTCTTTTTAAACTTAATATTATTTTGTATTGTATTTCCTATTCATTTATGCTTTTGCCTGTATTTCGGATTATCTTTTTCAATGTTTGGCTTCAATTCAATTGAAAATCTCATCTCTTATTCGCATTGATTGTCAGATCCTCCGGTAGTGACTGTCGAACTGGACCCGTACGTAGTGGTCGAGTCGTCCGCAGCTATTGTTCGGCTCAGATGTGCGACAATCGAAGGAAATCCGCCGCAACTGGCACTGGTTCAGTGGTTCAAGAACGGACAGCTCGTCGATACGACATATGGTGATGGCCCAGACGGCCAGTCAGCCGACCAATTGATTATGTCGAATGTGTCGCGATCTCAAGCCGGCAACTATTCCTGTCAGGGCTTCAATGGCGCAGCCAATGCCAGTCGTGTGTCAGCGCCCAAACAACTCCGCGTCCAATGTATGTCATTAATTAATTGCACACTAACTCTCATTTGTATTTGTATTACATTCGGATTTGTTTTACCCAACACTCACTATACAACTCAACAATCTCTTTCTCAATCTCAGTCTATTATTATTTATATAGTTTTTTCGATTACAATCTTAGCATTGATTCAATGTTTTTGAGCTTTCGATTATTTTTAAGTCTATATATATTTTTTCGAATATTTTTTTATGCATTTCAATCACACATTGACTGATGTATTAAATGTGTAATTAAATCAAAAAGAGATTTTTAGTCTATCTTTAGCGAAAAAGTTAATGCACTTTCAATTTATTTATGTATTTGATTCCATCATAATTTTACATTTTCGAAGTTTGAATTTTTCCTAAATATTTATATTCAGATTTTTTTTTCTTTCTTGCTTTTTTCAGCTCAGACTCTGCATAAATCACTTGTTTTTCTATAGCTTTTTCTGATTTTTATGCTCCAAATCTCGAAATGCGAAAAATTATAGACTTTTTATTTTGATTACATCTAAAGGAGAAGAAAAATTGAATGAAAACCGGAATTCAATTATTGTTTTGGAATAAAATCTGATTTTTTTCTTCTGAATAATTCATAAATTCAAACACAAAGTTTCAAAATTGTGAAAAAGAGATAAAAATCATTTTGTTATGTATTTGTAACAAAACTGAAGAAAACTTTTTTATTTTATGATCTCGTTTTAAATGAACAGTTAATTTAACCCATTATTTGCATTGATTGCAAACAATTCAGAATTCAATTGAGTCAGCATTTCCTTTGACCACAAAATGTCTTAAAATTTCTCATATTTTAACTCAAATCTACTTAAGTATGAAATCAAATCCATTGGTTTGTAAATGATTTATGCGATCACTTCAATCATAACTCAAATTTTAAATATTCAAACTTTGGATTCCAAAGCATCAAAAACGTTATGAATAATATAATATCTATATTCTTCTTATGGTAGTGTCATATGCAGTAGATTTCTGGTATATAATATTGACTCAAAAAATGTATTTTTCGTTTTTCATATGATAGCTAATCTTTTTTATGAACATATCTTATATTTAATATTGATATAAGTAGCACAGGTATGAAGTTAGCAATATACTAAATGCAATATCAAGCAGGCATGATTATCACTTGAATATAACTGTGCATTCGTTCGCTATTTTTAGGGCAAAAACTTTTTAGAGTTTTGAAATTTTTTATTATACCTAAAAATGAGTGAATATTTTACATAAATAGAAAAAATGTGAAATATTTTTTTATAAATATTTTAAATTAAATGATATATTTATGGTATGCTATTTGAAAATTTTATATATATATATATAAAAATTTGGTCTAAATTGTGCGCTAAATAACTTTATTTATATGTTTACTTTTTTATGGATATTTGATATTTAACCCCAAACTTGAAAACATATATTAATAATAATAATATATTATATTAGAGCTACGGAAGAGAAAAAATCTTTAAAAATATTTTTCTTATAATTCTCACTTAACTCAAATAGAAGTTTTAAAAGTATTTTCAAATAATTTATTTAACATAAAATCGAGTTTATTCTTAGAACACAAATACTACTTCACATTGTTTTTACAATTTTTATTCAGTTCTCTCTCAAGTATTTTCAATTCAATTATAACAAAAAATAATATTTTATATATAATATAGATTTAAACATTAAAAGACGAAAAAAACTATTTTTTGAATTATGTGAAATACAATAATTAGATTTCGACTTTATATTTCTCAGAAGACTATTGAGAGTCAAAAATATAATACTTAAGTTCAAAGAGAGAAAATAAGCTGATATTTCATATATAATAATCTCAAGAATTACTACTCATTTTTTAAGTGAAATGCATTAGTTTTATCCAAAAATATATATAAAAATAAAAACTCATAACTACTTAAAATCGAAATACAAATTACATTCAAAATAAGAGTAAAAAAGGAAAAAAGAAGAGAAAAAAACTACAAAAACTACAAAAACTACAAAAATGACTTAAGGAATGGGCAATAAATTTATTTTTATTTATAGCAACAAAAAAATATAAAAATCAATCACATAATGGAAGTTGCGCTCAAAACAGAGAAAATATCGGATTAGTTATTAATGCCATTAATAAAAATGATTATTCGTTTGAATATATGTATAGACGCACCGGGAGAGGCGAAGTTGGGTCTGATCGGCGACTTATCGTTTGTGATCAAAGGCTCAGTCGTGACACTCGAGTGCCAGTTCAGTGATGCGGGTAATCCGATCGCCGACTCATACGTCTGGACTCACAACGGAAGAAGGATTGAGCCGTTGATCGACCAAAAGCACATCTATCGAACCCCTCCGTCCGATGTGTCCACTCGTGGCGACTATGGCTGCGCTGCCATTAATTCGGTGGGCCAGGGCAGGTGGGCCAACTTCTGGATGGATGTCAAGAGTCAGTTCTAACTCATTTCTCATTTTATTTATTCAACATTTTTTTGTTATTTAATCAATTAATTAGTATTAAAATTTTTATACAGTATTAGATTTTTTTTAGATTTAATGATTGAGCAAAACTTTTCTAATTTGAGCTCAATTTTTATGTTTAATTTAAATATTAGTTAATGTTTTTTGTTGTTGTTTGACCTAATTTTTCATTAATTAATCATTTACTAACATAATAGTTACAGTAATTAATTATCGAATTAATTAATTAAAACAAATTAATTAAATTATGTGTAACGACAGGCCCGCCGCGACTCATCCAGGGTCTGGAGCCGAGTATGGGCTCACTGGCCAACCGAAGTATGTCGCTGTCGTGTCGGGTCGAGTGTCATCCACTCTGTGCCGTAAACTGGTTTCGAAACAATGAAAGCTTAGACCAAATTAGTGATGACTTAAAAGGCGTTTATTATCGCATCGAAACAGTTCAACACGAGATTGATGAACGGAATGGTGTGTTCGGCTCAATAACCAGTTATCTTCATATTCATAATAGTTCGGCGCTCGACGACAACGATGTGCTGATGTGTCGGAGCGATGATAATGGCATTGGACCCGCTGTCAGCTCAACAATGATCTATAGACTTGAATGTAAGGCACAGTCGTCTTAATAGACATTTAAATATAGATAGAGTTGTCTAAACTATAAATCATAAATACATTAAAATAATTGCTTAATATTAGATCCAGTTAAATTATTTTATGTCTTAGCAATTATTTTTTAGTTTTATATAAAAAATAAAAACTTTTCTAACATAACAAATAGTTTTCGTATAAATCTAAACAAACACAAAAAATTAGTTCACTATTGTCTGGCGTATATACTCTAACAAATGTCTTCGAATATATCACTTAAATTAATTTCATTTAATTCATAAATAATATATAATATAAATCCCAATTGTATTTCATAATCAAAATCAGAAAAACAAAAGAGTTCCTCGGTGAAGCAAAACACAAAACGTCATAACTTATTCATTAAATATAAAAAGTTAATCATTTAATTGCGGGCTCTGTTCTGTCTGTTCTGTCTATAATAAAGTTATCAGTCTGAAATTATCATTAAATATCAATTATTTTTCATTAGTCTGATTGATACAAAAACTTAGAGTTCGTTAACATTCCTGAGCAGTACAGCAGAAATGGGGGAAAAGAGAGGATAGAAAGACAGGAATTGTTACTACAGTTGCACAGTAATAGGCATAGAGATGAAAACATTATAAACTAATTAAATAAGACAATTGTGTATTGGATGGGCTCAACCTAACCCTCATTCGTACTCTTGCACTGAACAGATCCACCACATAATGTGCAGATATCAGTGCCGCAACTGGAGCTGATGGAAGGCGACCCCATTGGCGATGATTTAATATATTGCAACGCATTAGCCAATCCGATCGGCAATTACTACTGGACTACATCCAATTCGGAACACATAATGACTATTGGGAGACATTTGACATTTAATGGCACATCATCTCGAGTGACACGTGAGCAAAGTGGTAATTACACCTGTGTGGTCACTAATCGACATGGCATGGCACAGGCACACGTCACCATCACCGTCCTCTGTATGTACATTATATACCATTATATACATCGCTCTCAACACTATAATCGCTTTTATCTTAATTATAATCAATTTTATTAAAACTATTTCTCGCACTATCTCTATCTCTTTCCTCACTCTTACTCACTCTCTCTCCGCATCACTCTTTCGCATCCATTCATTCAAATTAATCAAAATATCAATCATTTGCTATATATGAGCCGTCAGTCATAAGAGATTTATTTTAGTTATAGTCTTACGTTCTGTTTCTAAACGTGATGTTCAATACATTTGTTCTATTGTTTTAATACTATCAAAATGAAAAGATTACTTTTTTCTGGTTTTTACTTTTCAAACAGTTTTAGTCTGTTTTTCATTTCCTCAATTCCTTTCTCCTTTTTTTCATTCATTTGTGTGTCACTCGATATCTGGTTTATATAAAAACAATTTATTTTAATTTAATTAAATGCAATGACTTTTCGCCAACTTATGACTTCATTAAAGAGTATTTCTCTTAACTAAAAGAATTGTTTCCAAAGAGAAGCTGAGAATCACGAATGAAGTCAACCATTAGCTTAAATAGTGCTTAAGACAGACAGTCGGAGAGGGAATGGGAGGGAAAAGGGAGAGCGAGGAATAAGAAGGAGAGTCGATATATAAGAGTTAGAAAAAAGACAGAAAACCATTGAAACTAAAGTTAAAGAATTGGAGAAAATATATTGAGTTTAATGTGAATTAATTGATCAGATCGTCCGGAATGTCAAATGAGACGCGAATACATCTTCGACGGCCGATCCATCCTGGCCTGCGATGCCCAGTCCAACCCATCTGTGATCAACTTCACCTGGTACAAGGGAAACAAGACCATTTCAGAAGTGACCGCCACTATGTCGTCGGACGCGGCGGACGTCGTCGACAGTAAGGCGTCAATTGTCGGCCGCAAACAGTCGGCAGTTCTGGTGCCCGCGGACACCGACGTCGAGGCCTACTATTGCATTGCCAGCAATGCTATCGGGCCATCAAATGCCTGCAAACTGCACATTCAGCAAATAGCTAGTGGTACAGTATATGCACTGGTTTAGTTTATTTATATTTACAGTATATATACTTAATATTATAATATATTACATAAAACACTCTATTATTTCACACAATTTTTATTTTTATTTCACTACTTTTCCTCACTTTCAGACACTTTTTGAATATTTTATTACCTCTTTATACTGTAGTATTAGCAGACACTAAGGATATGCTATGTATTGCAAAAGTCAATTGTTTTTTGCAATGTAGCTTCAAAGCCATAATCCATAGTCTATAGTCTGTAGTCTATGGCCCTCTTCTACCGAATCAATTATCAATTTGCGAACACTATTCCAATTGTATTCCTAATAAAGACATTTCTATTCCTAACACAAAAGTTTGATTTAAATAAGTTTTCTGTTTTCGAAACTTTTCTTTTGGAGATAATGGATAACAATTACTGTTATTATGATATTAAGCGTTCAGTTTAATTGACAATTAATAAGACAATTATTGTTTTCAATTACAGCCCCATCTGGTTGGGTGCAAACCCTATTAGCCGATGAAAACCTAATAATAGTGGCCGCAACTGCCGGCGCCGTCGTATTCCTATTGGCGTCGAGTTTAGTCATATTAGTAATATGTGCGGCGAAGAGAAAACTGAAGGGATTAACCGGAATAAACGGATTATCCTCCAGACACACACATATGGATAGCGGACAGAACTACTCGTCCACAACAGCCTTCAGATTCTCAGCGAACAGTTCAATGAATTCAGTACAGAGTAGACAAAAGTCCGCTTCGTTTGCCTTAATTAATCAGTTGCCAATCCTAGAGGAAAGATCGATGTAAGTCTACACTACACTACCATGCCATACCATACCATACCTATCCTACCCTACCCTACTGTAACATAGTCTTCACTGCCCTGCACTGCACACTTGACTTGTGCACAAATAATTGCCATTTATTAACTGCTCGAATAGTTTTAGCATTAGATTGATATGAATTTATATCGAAAAACAATTTGCATTTTAGGCATAACTCTAAACAAACGCTTTATTCGAAACCAAATTCAGTCCTAAATCCAAACATTAATTATCTCAGACCTGACGGCAGGTGTACTGCGCTGTCGATCAACGACATGGATATGGAGTGCAATAGTTCGACGATCTGTACGCCACAGAAGTCACCGCTGATCAGCTCATCGATGTCACAGTGCGTACAACTCTCATCGAACCAACCGGACGGCAGTCCTCTCCTCCTCTGCTCCGACGACTATCACAGCGACGACAACGACGAGTCGCCGACGCCATTGACGTCATCGTCCGAATCTATACATCACTTCTACGACCGGCCCATCCATTACGAGCGCAACATTCATAACATTCATTACAATATACCGCCTCCTCGGCCACCGCCGCCCCCATTAATCTGTCCGACGCCTCCGCACAGAGTGAGACACTATAGCTATAATTCAAGAGATAATTATGATTATCAGATCAGATAAGATAAGATAAGATAGACATTAATTGATTGTCGATTAAAAAGATTAATTAATTAATTAATTTAATAATTATTATTATTTATTATTATATATGAAAATAGTTTGCATTCCTTTTGATATATTCAGCTATATTTGAAAGGACCCGAAAAAAAGAATTTGTATATTATTTATGAAAAAATATATATATATTTGACATTTTTATTATTAAATTTGAAGATAAATACGAAAAAATAAGACGAATAATGTTTTTCTCCATTTGTGATACGAAAAATAAATTAATTATATTATGAAAATTAAATGACAATAAAATAGTACAAAAATCATAGTTTTCAAAAATTATTTTCTTAATGTATTTATTATTTTAAAATTAATTTTATAGTATAATTAATGCGAATTTTTTTTATAATTTTGTTTGTATTTGTTTTAAAGTATTAACTGATTAATGAAAACAATATAATTACAATTTTTTGCTTTATTTTAATAATATTTTTATCAAATTAACGATTTTTTAAATATACTTCATATTCAAAATATAATGCGATTATTTGAGTGGAAATAATGTTTTTAATGAAGTTTTGCAACACAGGAGTAGGAAAAAATATTAGTAGTTTTCAGTTATATACATAAAATAGACTTTTTTAGCTCTAATTATGTATTAAGTATTAGCCAAAGTGTTCACTAATTTTAAAACATATTTTCCAACATTCTATTCACTCAATGTTTTTAAGCCTTTGCCTCTATTTGTTCATCACTAATGAATTTTACGGCTGAAAACAAAAAATAAAAACTAATATTAGTTAAAACTTTGGGGAAAACGCATACGTGAACTGAAATTATAATATATAAAAAAAATATTCCTCTACTCTCTCGCCTATGCCATAAGACTTATGCGAATAAAGTTATCCGAAAATACAGTTCACAATACAATACAAAGTCATAATAAGTTAGACAAACTCTCCTGCTTTAATCTAGTTTAATGCTATTTTAGTTATGAATTTATTGTAATATTTATTTTTTTCAATGCATTTAAATGTGTGCTTTGAAAAGGTGGAGATCAGAGCGATTCTCATTAGTACTAAAACTTAACATTTTTGTACAATATTTGTATCTAAAAATTTGCACATTTTTTCTGTTTGCCATTAGTATCTACACTAAAAACAAGTTTTTCTTTTTAATTAAATTTAATTTATTTAAATATATAAAAAGAGAGAAAATTGATTTGAATTTTGCTCATTAGACACAAAACCAAAAGCCTATTCTAATTAGAATTCAGTAAATAATTTAATATCGATCGCCGAACGCATTCAATAGTCGAAAAACTAAAACTAGTCTCAAAACACACTCTTAATGAAAGTTCGCTTTTAATGAAGAATTATTTCTCGAGAATTAAACTCTTGATTATATCACTCATTGAATGCGTATTTCTCTCTTCTATTAAACAATTTTATCTATTGTTATAATTTTCAAAAATTGTTTTATGGATTCTTTTTGCGGTTAAAGCCTTTCATCAAAAATTAACTTCAATTATAATAATGCAATCGATTAAACACAACATTTCTGTCCACAAAATCTATACAACAAAAAGAGATTTATGGCAAATATCGATCGGTTTTTGCAAACCCTCAACAATATAAAGATTTATATCGGAGTGAATCCAAATGGTTCTTCTGGAGGACTTCTGGAGTGCAAAGTAGAGACAGGGGAAGGAATGGTTGACTTATTTATCATTGATAAGAAGCGTTTGTCCGAAATTAATACCAAATATACCGATATATTTCGAGGCCAACACATACTGTATATATAAGTGTATATATGTGTATATATAGCGAGAAATTTAGCGCATTTTGTTGATGGATACGAATCTGAAGGCTTAGCTCAATAGTCGTATTCGCATTCCCCCGCACTCTGTGTCTGATTTCAATTTCTATCCGGATTTTCGCATTTTCTTTAATACATTTGATATAAAGTTTTTCCATTTGGTTAGGGGTTAGGGGAACAGTAGTATAGATACGACGGTCAGCGCAAACCTCTGGAGATATCAACCGTTCTATAACTGATTCCTCTTATACAGTATATCGTATCTACCCTTTTAGGGAATATGCAGTTAAGTATATATCGGAATTGTATTTCCCTTTAAATCCCAAATATATTTATACAATTCGACTCATATATCGATATCTCGTTCTTTTTGTAGTCGAGAAATTTTATGTAAAGAAAATTCTTATATTTTTTCTTTAATTTATCAAAATTTTAGAATATAATGTACTTGATCATCCATTTATTATTTGTCAAAATTTTTTTACCCTTTTTATTATTAATGGTTCACTTTTGTTGATTGACTGAATAGTTCTTATTCAGAAATATTTTCTTTAAAATAAATAATCTATAAAAATATTTTTTCTAATAATCTTTTTTCCAAATAATAAGAAAAAAGTATTGCATCGAATGAACTAGCTCAAATACAGTACAAGTAGAGTATATGGTCTCCAAAAAAATGACATTAATCATTTTTACTATAAAGAGAAAAATATATAAATTTTTCTAATTTATATTTCATACAAAAAAACTTTCACCTGAATTAATAATAGTCTTGTCTTCTTCAGTAGTGAAGCAAAAATAAAAAAGTTTTATGAATTGCAATCATTAAAGAGTCGCGCCTTTCGTAATGAGTTTCAGCGCTCGACCTCTAGTTTGTGATATTTAGCAGACTTTGAGTTATTGGCCGCATATCAACTCATCTCATGAAAGGCTTTTCTCATTTTTAATTCATTCGATTATTTATCATTTCATTATAAATATGAGCTTATTATTAGACGTTAGGGTCTGTGCCAGTGCTTCAAATGCAAAAATCAATGAGTATTACAAAACTAATGATTATATGTTTGTCAATGAGTAGTACATTGAATAGATAGTTGAAATTCATTGAATTAAACTAATCTGACAATGTATAGTTTATTAATGTTTATCTAAAATTTGTTCATTGTCAAGCAATAATCGCTTATTCAACAATAAATGTTTATTTAGATATGACTAACTAATTGCTAAATTTATCTTGATTAATGATTATTGGCTACCTTACTCTCTCAAACTTTATTCATAATTATATATTTCTCCAAATTCAAACTTGTTATCTTTTCTTAATAAATATTGAAGTAAAGAAAACGGTTAATAAGTACTAAATAATAAATCACTAAAATAATTATTTTGTAATTTAAACATCAATTAATTGTAAAATCTAACCAAGATAAAATTAAGATAAATTTGTGTTCATATTAGCTTCACTTAAGTTATTATTTTAATTTAATATGAATTCCAAAAGTAGTTGCAGTAATAGTAGTAATTCAAAAAGTGATGAAATCACACAAATGTCTTCAGCTTCTGAACTCTCAACTGAAGTAATTAAAGAGACGAACAAATCGGCCGACAATCCGGACATTACTGCAGTCAACACTAAACCCAATTCAAGTAAACCTTTGACCAAAACGAATAGCACCGGAAGATTGAAGCCATACATCAATATTGAGTCCAAATACAAACAGTCGACACAAGAGTGGGTCAGAGGTCGAACTGAAGACAATAACCAAAACAAGAATCAAAAGACAAAACAACCGAATGCTGCTAGAGATAGAAGTCGAGACATGTCTGCGGGCGCCCACTCTAGTGGTCAACCGGAGAGTGAGCCGAAAGTGACCGGAAAGAAGACATCGACTCCTTTAACAACTAATAAAACATTAGATATATCGGGAATTTCAGTTATTAATAAAGTGGTTGAAACTAATGTTTCGAAACCAGATGTGAAGTTGAAGAAGGCTTTGATTACTCGACGGAAAACCATTGCCCCCAAGTTCTTAGACTTTGATCCACTGGTCGCTCAATCCAGTCGTTCGACTCCAATGACTGCTGGACTCGATGTTTCGACTAAAGACGAAGAGTTCGCGAAATCGATTAATCGATCGATTGCTTTGCAGACAATGTATTTGAATTTGAAGGCAAAGGAAGTGAGGGTCGAGAGGAAAGAAAATGCTTTCGACCAAATCAGCCAAATCTGGTCCAAAACCAATGAAATCAGATCTCAATTATTGGAAACACAAAATCGGGTCAATTGGCTCAAAAATACCATCGATTCGTTGGAAGTTCTGGAAAATCAAAAGTCGTCTCTTAAACAGTATTCAATGATCACATCAGATATGGAAGTGTTGTTCAATAGTTTGTCTGATTTGATCGAAAAACAGAAATCATATCTAAAGCTTGAAAATTGTGGTCAAACCGATTTCGAAAGTTTAAGCCAATTAGTCGAATGTGTGTCCGAATCATCAAAATTCCAATCATTTGAGAAATTATCAATTGCTACGACAAATGTGAAAAATTTAGCTCAAATTAATTCGGAGATTAAAAGACTAAAAAGTGATTTCAAGACATGTTACGAAAGTTTCAATAAATACGTTAATGAAATCGAGAAATACAACCGAATTCGAGATTCAAATAATGCAAAATCGCTTTCACTTAAAGACTTTTTTCAACCAAAGAATAATTAATTATAGTTAGTATTAAAATTGAGTTCTACTTATTTTAAACCTACTACTACACTATTGAATAGTTTAACATTTTTATACTGCCAGGTTACATTAATTATATTTGTTTTTATTGATATAAATTTAATTAAATTATGTTTTAGCTATAAATTTAGCCATTATTTAAAGATTAACTTAATTTTGTCAAAATTTATTTTAAAACTACTATAAAAATAAAGAATGTCCTAGTTAAATAAAATACATTATGTTTTTAAGACTGAATTGATTTTTTAAAGTTTAACATAAGATTCTAAATGTACTAAAGTTTTGTTCAAACTATTTGTCAGTTTCTTTGAAACATCAAAAACAATGTTATTTAGAGAATAACTTTAGAATCGATTTGGAAGTACACGAAAAATGAATGTTAAACATATTCCCAATGGAGTTCGATGCAAATTCACATTTAGTTTGCATTTTATAATAGCACTA
>JAQFXP010002760.1:0-14185 GCA_034693685.1 Belba bartosi | reverse complement strand
GAATTGATATTAATTGATCAGATGACCAAGACAAAAACAACGCTTTGATTTTTTAATAAAAATTTAATGAAATATACTACTCAGAATATAATTGATATTTGAAAACAATATTTATGCTAAAATTAATATAAAGATAACTTTTAAATTACAATCTGTAAATGAAAACAATAAACTTAAGTTATCAAAAAATTCCATTTAATTAGTAAAATAATTTTTGCTTAAAATTCATACGAGCAAAATGCATTTCGCTCAATTCGATATAAACCAAACTTTTGATATTGTTCGCTATAAATAGCAGATTTAAAATACAAATTTAATAATTTTTGCAGATTAAATAAAAATAAACACTGTAAGAAGATTAACTCAAATAAGAGTTTTTTTTAATATTAGTTAGAATATAGAATCCGCTCAATACTTAATTAGTTATATTACACTATAATAAAGAGAAGTTGTACAGCAATCAAATATATTTAAAAACGTAATGCATTAGTTTACTACGATTCAACTTTTAAGCTTTTTTACTCTAAACTAAAACTGAACAAAAAATAAATTGTAATTCACTCGTAGTAATTCAATGCATTGCGTTTTCAAATAAAATTGTTTTCTTTTCATATATATAATATTACAATTAATAGAGAATAATAATTAAAACAATTTGCATTCAATTCAATTTAAATTCAATTTTTATTTAATTGTTTTCTAAAGTAGTTTTGATAGGTAATAGTTTTTTGTCACTAATTTAGAGTAAAATTAATCAAATTATAGCAATTTATTACTAATTAGTAATTACATATTGTTAAAAATATTTGATTGGATTTTAAACTTTAGAATTAAAAATGTCTTTAATTTAAAATGATTGTATGACTCTATTGATATTAACAAGATAAAAATACTATTTTCACTCACCAATTTTAAAATTTGCTCACCTCTACTCTAAAGTTTAAAGTCTAAATTTTGAAATAAATAAAAACATATTTTATATTAAGATTAACTTACATTTCAATTTTAGTAATTTTTATATAAAAATATTAAGATTTATTTTGCAAATACATAAGTTTAAAAAGTAATTTAATTTAAAGTAAATTTAATTAAAAATTATTTTAGTTTTATTTTCTTTATTATTTTTTATCTAATGTTAATTATTTAGAAATATAGAAGCGAAAATATATATACAATCATTAAATATATATTGATAAGTAAGCCTGTGACAAAAGAACATTTTTGTTGTTATGGTATCCTTCTAGAATCTAGACGAAGATCCCTCTTATAATAATAATTATAGTTAAAATAATAAAATTATAAATTAGTATAAAAACAATATACAAAAATAATAAATTGAAAATATAAAATCGAAAATATAAAGGGATAGGAAATTTATCCGAATTAGACCAATATGAATTTGATTTGTTTAAATATGCTCCAACTACTAATTGTGATATCAAAATAACTTTTTCACAATATAAAAACTTTAGTCACAATAACAGGCAAAGTTTTAACGATGATAATGTTTTGAAATATTTTTATTGTTTAGTAAATATAAATTTATTAAATAAAAATTAAATTGTTATATAATTTATATTTTAAACTTTACTATTATTGATTTTATATTTTCAATTTATTATTTTTGTATATTGCTTTTATACTAATTTATATTTTTATTATTTTAACTATAATTATTATTATAAGAGGAATCTTCGTCTAGGTGAATACCATGACTACAAAAATGTTCTTTTGTCACAGGCTTATTGATAAGTTAATATAAATAAATAATGTTTCAATAAAATTTATATATTAGGTAAAACCAAATGTAATTTCCGATTTAACTTTAACTGTAATTTAATTCGATGTAATCATATTTTTAAAAATTTTAAGTTAACTATTTTATTGTAGCTTTTTAAAAGATTTTAATAGTAAAGTATAAAATTTTTTCATCAACTCTATTCTGGTTAAATTCACATTAGTTTTTTGTATCTCAGAAATGTAATTTTAGTTTTGTCTAATTTGTTTATAAATTATTGACGTTATAATAAAATTGTCATATTTTATAGCAAACATAATTTTGCATAAATTTTATTTTAAATTTTGCTAAAACAATTAGTTTTTTACTTATAAGCAAAATAAGAAATTTTAAATCCTCATTATAATCACTTAAAACCAAATTAAAAACATGTTAAAATTTTGTTTTTATTACGTAATTTAAAAACTATAACAAATAATTAAATTTTGTAAATTATAATTAATAGCGACAATTTTTAACACATTTTTAGTTTGGTTTCAATTGATTATAATAACTGTTTTAAAAATTTATTTTACTTATAAGTATAGTGAGAACAAATAGTCGATTTAAAGAATTTTGCAAAGATCTGGACACACAAAAATCGAAATTAATTAAAAAGTAAAATATAAAAAATAATGTGCTAATGTCGAAAATTACAATGTCGAATATGCTAATGTTGAATATGATAATTTCAAATATGCTAATGTCGAATATGTTAATGTCAAATATGCTAATGTCGATTATAATAATTTCGAATATGCTATTGCCAAAAATGACAATGTCGAATAAGATAATGTCGAATATGACAATGTCGAATATGCTAATGTCAAATATAACAATGTCAAATATGATAATGTCGAATATGATAATGTCAAATATACTAATGTCGAAAATAAAAAATTATCACATTTAATCATTTAATAATATTTCAAATTAGTCGATAAAGTTAAGTGTTTTTAGAAATTCAAAATTATTATATTTGACATTATCATATTCGACATTAGCATATTTGACATTAGCATATTCGACATTATCATATTTGACATTAACATATTCGACATTAGCATATTCGACATTTTAATTTTCGACATTAGCACATTGTTTTTTATATTTTACTTTTTAATTAATTTCGATTTTTGTGTGTCCAGATTTTTGCAAAATTCTTCAAATCGACTATTTGTTCTCACTATACTTATAAGTAAAAAACTAATTGGTTTAGTAAAATTTGATCAATAAAAAAGTTATGCAAAATTATGTTTGCTATAAATTTGTCTTAAACATTTCTGTTTTAACTTTAATAATTTATAAACAAATTGGAAAAAATAAAATTACATTTTTAAAATACAAAAAACAAATGTGAATTTAACCAGAATAGATTTAATGAATAAAGTTTATATTTTAAAATTAAAATGTACTAATGTGATGCTATAAAATAGCCAACTTAAAATTTAAAATATATATAATTATATCTAATTAAATCACAGTTAAAGTTAAATCAAAAATTACATTCGATTTTACCTAATATTTATATTAATATTTACAGAAATAATTATTTCAAAAATATTTGTTTATTAAGTATTTGATTACTTGAATACTCTTTTAAATAGTTACAGCAATCGTCCTTCAGATAAATTTCTATTAAATTTCCTTTAAAATTTTGTCTATCTAAATCGGTGATGGCCAACTCTGACTCCTAGAGTCAATTATTACTTACGTTTTCTATACTAAGTTTACAGTCACAAGTTAAAAGTTCAGAACATGAAATTCATAATAGAAAACAATCGCAAAATAATGTTACAATTATTTAAGGAGAGGATTTGCTTATATAAACAAATAATTTGTATTAATTTAATTTACTTTTAAAATATTCACAAATTTTTAATTAACTATTAGTTTTTTATTCTTAAAAATTAAATCAAAATTTAAAAAAAAAATTAAGCCAAAAATGATTGAATAGAAAATGCGATCAAATAATAGCGAAAAAATAGAATCGAAATAATGTAAAAACAAAAATAAGTTAAAATTAAATTAGAGTCTAATACAGATCTAAATTAATTGTTAAATGTTTATTTATAAGTTATAACAATTTATAGTTAAATTAGAAATTATCTGTGAAATTAAATGAAATTTGAACACACGATGTATGTGAATAAGAAATCGTTAATCAAATGATCAAGACAAAAACAACGTATTAGTTTTTAAAATAAATTTTTAAATAATGAAATTTATCATTATTAAGAAATACAGTAAAATACGAGTAACAATGTTTTTGTTTTTTATTTTTAATTGATTAATTATCGTAGTTTATTTATTTACAAATCTTATTCAGAAAATATTTTGTAGTAAAAATAGTACACAAATTATAATAAGCAGAGTTGCTTTTTAAAATTTTTTTTAAAAAATAATTGAAGCGTTATTTTTGTCTTGGTCATTTGTTTAACAATTATTCATTTGCAAATGGTTTAAAATGCCATATTAGACGTCAATTAAAAGTGGCCACTAAATGGCCGCTGGAGCATTTCTGATAATAAGAATCTTAACTTTTTTAATTTGAGTTGGCCTTCAGTGATCTAAATTAAGCTGAACTTTAAATTACGACTAACTTGAATTGTGAGTAAAGTTAATTAATTATATTAATATACATATACAGAATATACTGTATGTGCGTATGAGTGTGTATGAATGTGTATGAGCCAAAAGCAAATATAAGCATGTAATAATTATTATTATTTGAATTGATATCGATTAGATGAGCTTTGATGTGATATTTAACTAAAATCTGGTTTAACTGATAGTTGTGTTGTTATGAAAGCAAACAAATTCTGTTTAAATATTTAATGACTGAACTGACGATAATGTTTAGCAATTGGTTGAGAATTATGATCCGATGTTTGACTCATAACAACCTTCATATACAGTGCGACGACATAAGACAACAGTGCGAAGACATTCCTCTTTACTGCTGATTGATTGGTAAAACTAATTGACTATTGATTAGTATTTTCAAATGAATCTAAACAACAATTTTGGTGTTTCTCTCAAGTGATACGTCGAGTGTTGATAATTGATTTCTTAACCAATCTTTGCTTATGTTTTAGATATATTGCTACTCTAAATCATTACAAGTGTTGAGCCATTTGTTATAAACGTGAATATCAGAGACAACAACTGTAACAGTATTACAGTATTGCTCGCAATTACTTGTTCTTATGCTTCGATTTGTTTTATCATTAGATCTATATCTTTGTCACTAATATATTATATTTTTAAAAGAATTAATGTCTTAACAAAAGTCTATTTCAAAACAATTCAATGTTTTCGATTTAATCCAGCTAATTCAAAACAAAAAATTTGGTTTTCTAGTAAGCCAGGCACAATATACATATATTTTGTGCTTGTGCATATACTACATATATATTATATAATTTTATATATTTAACTTATGTATGAATTTATAGTTATTTTGTATTTATTGATAAATATATATTAAGGTTAAGATGAGGACAAAAACAATAATTTTGTTGATTGTGTTTGTAATTGAGGTGAGCTCTGCCAACCCAGCTGTACCACTCAAATGTGATGCTATTAAACGAAGCATTGATTTAAATGAAATAAAGGAATCGAATCCAATTGTCTATAAAAGAAATTGGATGAAAGACATCAGTCATCCGGTCATTAATTTTTTAAAATTTTTAGGACAAAAAAAGGTGAAAAAAGTAAGTTAATGCTAAATATTAGCATTTTGCTTTTATTAGTAATTTCCAATTCTTCTAAACATAACAAGTTAGCAAAGAGATTGTCGGAATATTATATTTATAATTACAAAATTCAATAATAATATTCTCACAATAATATGTGATTTATTCAGTAACAGTTTACATAAAAATTATTCTAACTATATAAGATTACAACATTGCACTAGGCTACATTTTATTCTTAAATTTCAAGCTTAATTTACAAACAAACTAAATATATTTTAATTATTTTTTGGCAATCTCACACATATATTAAAGCAGAATTAAAAATTAATTGAAATCTTTATATAAACAATTTTCTTATAACAAAAAATGATGTTTGTAAAATGTAAACAAAATTTTCCTAAGTTTTATCAACAAAAACTCAAAGTCAATGAGGGGGAGGGTATTTAAAATACAAGCATTGTTTAGCTACTACATTTTAGTAAAAAACTTTTTAAGTTTTTTTTAATAATACATTAAAAATTATGTTTATACTTTTAAAATTATTTTCCGTCACAATAAAATTGTTTTTATAAATATTTTATTTAATTTTTAATTTTGTTTTAAAATATGTGTGTTAGTGAAAAGATAATTAGAGTATCGCTTTTAGTTTTTCTGTAAATTAAATTTGAAATTTATAAGAACTAAAAAATATTGTATTTTTGAATGGGTATAATTTTTTAAATATTACAATTAAAAGAATAATTTTTGCACATTGCTCTTATTATATCATATGATTTTATCATAATTAAAATGATTTTATAAAATAAAAATATTTTGTAATCTTTCGACAATCTCTTAATATTAAATTAATAAGTAGTTAATTTAATAATACTAATAAATAACTGATCTAGTAAGATTTAGATGATTATTAAATAGAGAATATATACTGACAATTAAGATATTTATCTTGCTCACGGAGTTAAGAAAAATTTATACTATTGTTAAATCAATTGAAACCCTAAAAAGTATTTATAAAAGTTTTAGCCCCCCAATGGGGGTGTTAAAGGGGTTTTCTGGCTAAAATGTTAATATAAACTGTAAAATGATTATATTTTAATGGGTTGATTGACATGATAAAAATAAATAAAATTAACTGAAAACATACTTTGCAATCAAAAAAGATTTTGAAACTTTTAACAAATAGTTTTTAGTGTTTCAATTGATTTAACAATAGTAATAATTTTTCTTAACTTCATGAGCAAGATAAATATCTTAATTGTGAGATCTAGACGTCTATTAAATGAAATAAATTGTTATATTTTCAAAGATATATAACGATATAAAGAAAGGAATTGAAACTAAGATGTCGTGTAATACCTGTGAACTAGTGCTGAGTTTGGCTAAGATTTCCGTTTATAGCGAATCGGAACTGAATTACTTAATGAGCGGAATCTGTCGATCATTTCGTTTCGAAGACAAACGAGTTTGCAGTGGATTGTCAGACCTGTTCGCAGAGGAACTCTATTTCATATTAAGGAACACAAAGCTGTCTCGAAGTGAGATCTGTGCGACACTGATTGGAGCCAAGTGTCTGACACAGCCCTGTGCTCGACATGACTTCTGGGCGATCGAGTTGGACAGCAAACCCAAACCCAAACCCAATTTGACGGAAAGCAGTCAAAACAGTTATGGCAGACAAGAGAAGAAAGCAATTCTACATCTGTCAGACCTACACATCGACCCGTACTACGTGGCCGGTGCGAGCACTGACTGCGGAGAACCCCTCTGCTGCCGGACTACTAGTGCTCGGGGCAAAGGCAAAGCGGGCTATTGGGGAGACTATGAGATGTGTGATTCCCCGAAATACACAATCGAACAAATGATGTCTCACATCAACACTTCATTAGCACTCGAATACGACTATATTATATGGACGGGAGATATAGTGGCGCACGACGTCTGGAACACTACTAAACAAACTATTATTAACGGTTCCCGTTCTCTCACATCACTCATCAATAAGTATATCTCTAACGGAAAGCTAGTCTTTCCGGTGATTGGCAACCACGAGGGCTGGCCCGTCAATCAGTGAGTATTTCAAACATATCTAAGCATTTCTATACCAGTGCTCACAGTAGTGACAGCATTGACGACATTGACTGCATATTCTGATTCTTTAATTACTCAACTAATGTTTAAAACTTAAATTACTAACAATTTAACTAAATTTAAAATTAATTTAATACCAATTTAATTGCCATAAAATCCCTCAAAAGTCGATATCTTTTCGCTTATCAAATGCTAGTGTAGTGGATAAATGCCAATTTTTACAATGAGCCTTTCTGAAGCACTACCAACAAAACGTAGTAAAAATAATAAGCGCGGCAAAAGTTGGCAATATAAAAAATACCATTTCAATACAAGAAATTATAGCGTAAATTTTATTTTCAATAAAAACCAATTTAAAGTATAAAAGATTATATAAAATTATTGTTATATACAGTGACATTTACGACCAAAGTACGTAAACAAAATTAAAATTATGAAATTTATGTCTTGTTACAAAGCGATCACTAGTTTTCTCTTTTTAAACTCATATTACTTTTTAAATTTGATTTTTTTTCTTAAGTTTATTTTGGTTTTATACGAATTACATTTTGAGCAAATAGTCATTATTTTTATTTATTTAATATAATTTTAATAGTCTTAACAAGTATTGTAAATAACTCATTGATAAGAAATAAAAATATCGTTAAAATGTGACATAACTTATGTCACATATATTTAAAAAGAGAAAAAGTGGCGATCACTTTGCCCAGAATTAAATTGCCTAATTTTAGTTGTACCTTACAGTACTTTGGCCTTAAATGTGACAGTCCAAGTAAATATTTCAAATGCTATTTTCATTGAAACTAGTACTTTTTTTGTTTAAAAACTTAAATTAATTGTTTTTAAATCTTAACTAAAGTCCCAATAATTATTTTTGCATTCAATCACTTTAAGCAAAACAATATTTTCATTTTAAATAAACTTAATTGTTTTTAAGTTTTAATAAAAATCAATTAATTATTAGATAATTATTCTTTATTATAAATACATAAAAATTTTCAGAATGTATTTTTAATATAATTTAAATATATTGATATTATTTAATAGAATTAAGACAAACTTTTAATTATATCTATTTAAAAAATAAAAATGCATTAATATGACTGTATGTTTGCATAAGCTTCCATAGAAATAACATTGAATGCCTGTGACAGCGTTGCGCTAACTCAGACTTATATTGCATGAATTGAGAAGGCCATCAGCCCAAACCCCACTAATTTTAAAAATTGGCATTTATCTCCTCTCTCCCCTCTCCTCTAGCATTTGGTACTTTCTTTGATTTGCCGGCCGCTGAAGGTTTTACGGAAATTAAGAAATTATTCCTAAATTATTGGTAAATTCGGTTTAAATTAACTAAAGTTAGTTTAAATATGGTTTAAATCCAGTTAAAATGGTCAAAATTGCATCATAATTATATATATTTTTTATCATTTCTTTAAAATCCATACCCTGACCCCACCCTGATCCCACTCTGACCTCACCCTGACCTCACCCTGACTCGTTCGACCTTTTCATATTGAATTGCTGATATATAGGGCAGTATTAGTAAAATATTGTTTGCAAACAGGTTCGCACCGCCAGAAATAACCGGTCATTTATCAATTGGTTGGCTCTACGAAGAGCTGTTGAACCAGTGGTCCGAATGGATTCCCAAGGAATACACGAATACATTCAAATCGTACGGCTATTACGCGAATAATGTGTCTCCAAATCTGAAAGTAATAGTATTGAACAGCAATTACTGCGCGCGCCTTAACTTCTGGCTAATGTATAAGCCGAGCGACCCGGGCAGCCAACTGAAGTGGTTAGTCAATGAACTAAACATTGCCGAACAATCCGGACAGTCTGTTCATATTGTGGGTCACATCCCGCCTGACAATACCCAATGTACGGCCCAATGGGTTCACAAATATTTACGTATAATCGATAGATATAGTGATGTAATAAAAGGTCAGTTTTTCGGTCACACACACTTTGATGAGGTCAGGATTCTCTACTCACCGGCCAATCAGTCCATCCCTATTGGTGTTGCATATTTAACTCCGAGTGTTACAACATATGAAAAAGTCAATCCAGCCTTTAGGAGGTACACCATTGACTCTGAGGTATGCAGTTTTCTAGTTATTTCAAATTAATGAAAGTTGCCGCAAATTAATAAATGTTCCCTGAGCTCTTAGTATTAATATATTTCATTGCTATAATAGCACTTGGTGAGCCAACTGCTTGTTAACCAATAAGCGAGCCAGTTTGAGCCAAATTGCTCTCATGCAAAGGCAACTTTGGCAACTTTGCTTACTGTATTGTATAACACTTATGTATGCATTAACACGTTAGATACTTGAATTGATCTTGCTCTTTATTTTCAATACGTTCAATTCATAAAATTTTAGATTAATGCTTCATTGTTAATGAAATTAAAAATAAACATAATAGCATGTTAATTAATGTAGGTCGGATCAGGGATATAGTTAGGGGCAAAATTATTTACATAAATAAATTTATTGAACCAAATATATAATAAAACAAAGTTTTATACAGTATTTTGTTGAAAAGAAAGAAAATTTAGAAAAAATATTTTTAAAATACAGTCTATCCCGCTTAGTGTGAATTTGCTTATTGTGAATACCCGCTTATAGTGAACTAATTTCTGAGAACCGAGTTTAATTATGCATAGAATTTTGATTGTTTATAGTGAATCTTCCTTATAGTGAACAAATTTTACGGAACCGAGCTGTTTACTATATCCGGGATAGACTGTATAATAATTTTTTACATTGAATTGCTTAAAAATTTGTTTTAATACTGAATGTATTAAATAAAAAATTTTATTTTAAAATTTAACTGACAATTAGAATACTTTTCTTGTTGACGAAGTTAAGAAAATTTATTTCTATTGTTAAATTAGTTAAAAGAAGTAAAGTTTATCAATATATGTTTTAACTGTTAATAGAGGTATTAAGTGAGTTTTTAGTTGTGATGTTTAAAAAAACCTGAAATATAATTAAAGTTTTATAGTAGATTAACACTGTAAAAATAATTAAAATTAACTAAAAACATACTTTGCAAACTAGTACATTTTGAATCAAATAATAAGTATTTTAGCGCTCATTTATATTACAATTTTTATTAACGAAATTGTGACATTAAATTTTTATATAAATTAACTTTAAATGTTTGTTATTTGGCTCAAAAACTACTAGTTTACTTTATTGTTTGCAAAGTATGATTACAATAATTTTAATTATTTTTATCATGTCAATCTACCATTAAAAACTATAATTATATTTTAGTTTATATTAACATTACAGGCTAAATTTTCTTAACACTTCCATTGGCGGTTAAAACCAACATAGACAATTTTTATTTCTTTTAATTAATATAACAATAGTAAAGAATTATATTTTTTAACTGATCAAGAAAAGTAATCTAATTAAGAGAACTTGAGTCAAAAGTGAAATAAATACAATATTTAATCAAATAATAGAATTCAAATAAAGTGCGAAATATAGACAATCATTTAATCTATAAAATCTATTTATAATTGTGTTTAAGTATTTATATTTCGGTTTTTATGGTTTAAAATTGAGATTTGGATTCGTTTGGGTTTTGTAGTTATAAATATATACATTTTCTACAATATATAATATACCCATTATATATTGGGTCTAAGAATTTTATTATTACAGTTTAAGTGAATAATGGAAAATTAGTTTAGAGTCTAAGGCAAAGTTTAGAGACAAATTTTTTGGGTTTTTTGCCCAAAATTAGGAAATTTCCCCTAAATTGGTGCTAAATCCGGTTTAAATCCAGTTAATTTAACTAAATTTAGTTTAAATCCAGTTAAATTAGGCAAAATTTTATCATAAATATATAGGTTTTTTGAGCGTTTTTGGAAATCCCCCCCCCCCCTCTAGGTTTTTGGCCAAAATTTTGAGAAAAATTCCTCCCCTGATCCTCCTTCCCTTAGATCGGCCGACCTTCTCGATTTAAACTTTAGACATAAAATATATCAGCATGTTTTTGTTTTAGATAAAATAGATACTCACTTTGGATTTTAAAAATTAAGCAAAATTAAATTTAATAAATAATGTAACATTAAATTTAATATCAATAGAAAAGTAGATTAAATTCAAATTAGACTTAAAATTTAATTAAATTTAATTGTTTGATAATTCACTTACGTTAGTAAGACTACTTAAAAATTAAGTTTAAAATTATTAATAACTAGAACTAAATAGAATTAACTAGGATTATAGACTTAATTTAACTAGGATTAGTACTTCAACATAGAACTTCTTGCTAAACTTTTTGTCTTAATCTAAGGAATAATTTTTATACATTACAAAACCAGTTGTTATATCGGCAAAATAATTGGTTTAATTTAAAAAATAATTACTTTAATAACTCCGTTTATCGAGATTCTATTGCAATTTTATTTTAATTGCTAAAATGTTTTTTAATAATTGTTTAAGAAAAAAGTTTTTATTTACATCTTTTAAAAGATTTATTTGCTTAAAAAGTAACCTGATAAATATAATATTTAAATTAATAATTACTTGTTTTTACAGTCGTACGAATAAAGTTTAAAAAAGATGTAAATAAAAACGTTTTTCTTAAGCAATCATTGAAAAAACATTTTAACTAATAAAATAAAATTGCAATAGATTCTTGATTAAAATTTTTTATTAAATTTAATAAACTCATTTGTCGATATATTAAAAATAACTAGTGTGAATTTATAAGATATGTCTTATTTTTATTTAAAATTTTAATCTTTATTTTAAAATAAAAGCAACTCTTCTTATAAGCGATGAGTATTGGTTCACCACTTAAAGCCGTCGCTTATTTGACAAAAACTGTGAATTTATTTTATTGCTCTTTTAAAGCACATCATAACTCTTGTTAGAGAATAAAACGAATTTTTTGGGCTAATCTCTAGTCTATAATCAAAACTTCTGACAACTCTTTCTTTTCATTAAGCCGACTGAGAGATCGGGTTCTATTAGTTTATATCTTTGCCGCTATTTATCGAATTGAGCGAAATTCAAAAACAACGAATGCTCAAAAAGTAAAATTTTTAAAAATATATTTTAAACTATAAACTAACTAATTAAATCTATGACTTTAGTGTTTTTTTTAATAATTATACATTGTAAATCATTCGTGTTTTATTTTTTTTTATAAAATAAATTATTCTTTAATAATAATAAGAATTTTATTGCACAGTATTTAGAAACAGGCATGTTAAATAGAATAATGATTGTGGCTGTTATGCATAAGTTGCAAAAGTTTTCGCTGTTTATGCTTTACAATTGATGTATAATATATCTCGGATTTTGATATAAACAATATTTGTCTAATATAGGGAACAGTTTTGGATCATCAAAATTATTATATTAATCTGACCGAAGCCAACAAAAATGCATTCGAATCTCCGGTCCAATGGATTGACGAATATTCAGCCAAAAGTTCATATAATATGTCATCTCTAGTCCCGAGTGATTGGAACTTAGTCTACCATAAGATGAAAAGCGATGACCACTTATTTCAGACTTATTATAGCCATTACCACAGATATAGCGATGCTTTTAGTAGTGAGTGTCCGGATGAGCTCAGGCAGCAAATACTTCAATCCATACCCGTTTACGACCCGATTTCATGCAAATAATCAAATATTTAATCGATATTTACTGTAAACTCTATTTTACATTAACTTTAGTTTTATTCCTCTTAATAATCAGACCAGTCCAGAAAATCTGGATCAGCTCCAGAAAAACACTTAGAGGAGGGTCAGAGAGATTTAGGAATTTTGTTATTAAAAACAGTTAATCTAAATAACAATATATTCCAGATTTTACTAATAGCACCGCTTAGTCTAATTGGTTAGTCTACAAATAATTCGTCAAAAAGTGTCAAAATTGATCAAAAGGATTAAACTCAAGAATATTTGTCTAATATACAAATTTTTACAAATAAAATAACAATTATTTAAAGACAATGATTTAGACTTATTAATGCTAAAATAATTTTGTATTTTAATATTAAATATGTTTGTGCAGTTATTTATTTAAAAAACATAATGGTGAGATCACATGGTGAGATCACGACCTATATGAAGCACAATACTTTATGAGATAAGTTTCCAATTTTTCAGATGACAGTATTTAAAGGTTTAAAGGCATACTGATCAGTGACAATCCTGTGAGCCTAATGTATTAGGTTGTCAAGAAATTAAGGGCGCATTTAAACAAAAAAATTTAAATCTTTATTATTTAAATACAAAAAATTATTTATTAAAAATTTTTTTTTACTATTAACTTTAATATTTTCCCATATTTTAAAAATATTTTTAATACCCTGTTTATTGAACATTGGTAATTTTGATTAAATAAATAAACTAATATCTTGGCAACAGTCGTTGATATTTTAAAACTCTTTTCCATATAAATAATATTAAATCAATTTAAAAAAAATTATATTTTGTTAGGGCCATATCTGGGCTATATGGTGTGTGAAGCAACACTTTCCATTTCAATCCAATTATTTTTGTTTGCATTTGTACAACAATGCCCGTTCGCACATTTCAAAACCGTCCCAACAAAAAATTATTAGATTGAAC
>JAQFXP010002759.1:0-14191 GCA_034693685.1 Belba bartosi | reverse complement strand
TCTCTCCATCTCTCTCTCTTGCTCTTTCTCTCTCCTGCTCTCTCTACCCTACTCTCTCTCTCTCTCCTCTACTCTCTCTCTCTCTCTCCTGCTCTCTCTCTCTCTCTCTCTCTCTCTCTTATTATTATTACCAAAACAATTATTTCCTCCCCTGTTATTTCTACCATTCTTTCTTGGTTAATATCAGGATTAGCCAATTGGAAGTGAAGTATTAATAATATTGGGTCTGGCCAAATACTCCCCTAATCTTTAATATCAGGGATTATAAAGAGAGGAATCAGGCAAAAGTCCCCCTGATTTTAAAAATTAGCATTTATTCCTTTTTTAGCATTTGATCCACAAAAAAGTATTCCTTCATTTTTTACGGCCAACCTCTCAATTCCTAGTATTATGTTTAAAATTTTTTTTTAATAACTCTCTAATTCTAAAAATAATATTAATACGTCTCTTTGTTTCGCCTCCTTCTAAATATTCAAAAATTAAGACTATTTCCAATAAAAGATTATAATTTTAACATTTTGATTTTTAAATTGGTTGAAAAAGCGGCTCTGAGAAAAATTTGCCGTTTTACCCTTCACATTCTTTACCTAAATCAACCAACCTTGCAATTTTAAAATATACTCATAAGTTATAACTAACTTAATAACACATAAGGTTTTTAATGCCAAAACCGAGAGAATCAAGCTAATTAGTGTGAAAATAGTTTTACTAACACGACAAAAATTTTAATTTAAGATTTTGTGATCTTTTTGTGCGCAATCATTATACTGTATGTGTCTTGATATATTTAAGCAGTTTTGCAATTTCTTTTATTGCAAAACTTGAAAAAATCAGCCAATCTAGGGAAGGATCAGGGAGGAATTTTTCAAATATATTTAGTCAAAAACCTAGAGGTGGTATCAAAGGAGGCATTTTTAAAAAATGCCCAAAAACCTATAATCTAATTAAATTTAACTGAAAAAAAGACAGGCGGTACTCGAAAGCAGTCGGCAAATTATAGGAAGGCAGCTTTTCGCCACCAAATTATAGAGGGGGTGGGGGTGGGGGGGGGGTAAATACTAATTTTCAAAATTAGGAAAACTTTGATTTGATTCTCTTTTTGAAGTCATGTTTTAGTGTAATTAAAAAAGCATAGTTTGCCTGTGAATGGGTGGATATAACTTGTGCTAGATATGTAACTTATTTGCCATTTCTTGCACAAAACTAAATTAATTTCTTTTTTATATTTTGCTTATGTTCAGCATGCTCTATCTCTCTCCCCTTTCTTTCCATGTTTTAAAAAGTTCTCAAATAAATAATTCGAAACAAATTGAAAGTTTAATTTAAAAGACAAAATGAAATTGAATAAAGAATCAGATAGGAAACATTTTTGTTTTTATCTCAAAGATGTGAAAAATGGTTAAAATTTTAATGGATTAGTTAACTGAATAAAAATACGAGCTTTGGTTTGGGGAAAAATATCTGAAAGCAAACATTGATATCGTTAGCTAAAAAGGCACACATTTAGCAATATTTGTTGCATTAAATGGCATTTTTGGTGTCATTGCCAGAATATGGGCTCAGATTTCGTGCTAAGCAATAGTTAGACTCAAATGAGTCGGTATTTAGTGAGAAAAGAAATAATTATTTCAAATCCACTTATATTCCGCTACCGAATCAATAGAATGGGTGGTCCGTCAATGCAACTGATATATCATTGCCATCATTGCCATCGGAGATAAGTTTTTATTTCACTTTTTTCTCTCTTTCGGTTACTTGCCTTCCAGTGCACTGTCGCTCGTTTTAGTTTCTATATTAGCTTTCGATTAAATCAACTCAATTTAGTCGATATCTTATGCGTAAATATTTGAGTAATTAATTTTCAATCGACTAATTGCTTTACATATCTTCAAACTAATAGTCAAACTATTAAACTATTGCCGAAACAAACCATACAAACCATATGCGGTCTATAGTGTCAACACTTATTGTTCGCTTAATGATGAGCACAAAGTGTTCACTTCATTACTGGTTTATTATATCGATAATTGACTGAATAAATAATTAGATTTAAAATATTCAGTACAAACGTCGAGTCAATTATCTAAAATTTATTCAACTTTTGAATGTTGAGTCAAACTGATCTCATGATTGATAATTACATCTTTTTTGCACAAAAACTATTCACTTATTTATCTTTCAAGTCTAATGAGCCGAACGCTTGCAATACATTTAAATTAAAAATGTTTTGCTTAAAGAGAAAAAACATTTTATTATTCATGTATTACAATATGAGATAAAAATTGCGTAATTTTTAATATTTTTATCTTAACCACAATTAACAGCCGCCTATCTGTTAATCAATTAATTTAAAAAAACGAAAATTCAATTTTGTTTTTTGTCTTGAAATCTAATTGCGGGTCAAATAAGAGTTTTTCAATTATCTAAACAAAAAATTAGTTCCATCTCAAAGAGTTTTAATTTATTGGTTTTTATTTAAAAGTAAATTTACGCAAAATTTTTCTGCATTTCGTTATTTAGAACATAAATTCAGTTTGAGCTCAAATTTTCCAGAATTTAATTAATTTCAATTCAAAGAACTTAATTATTTTCGACTTAAATATCTGATTTCATTGGAGAGTTGAGTCTAATTAAAAAAATACTTCTGTTCTGTGACTCTCTGTTCTAATTACTGTTTAATATGATTCGAATAATTCATATCCATTATAATTGATTGCTTAGAAAACATTCCTTTACTCTCAAACAAATCAAAGCCATTTAATCATAATTGAAAATAATTTTTGATATCTTTTAGTTTAATTAAATAAAAATTATTAAAAAAAAAAGTTTTATAACATTATCATAGAATAAGTGTTTGTTCTGATAGTAAATCGTTGGTTAAACTCGAAATGTTAGTCTCAAACAAATTAATCATTTGATTGTCGTGTCATTTGATAAATGTTGTTGTCTTTGAGTTGCAGTCAATTCTCGATCACTTAGTCAGACAGAAGAGAGAATCAGTTTAGTGTCAAAACAGACAACAAAATAGACTATTATTACATGAATTGGAGCTATAGTTAGAGTTAGTGGTAGTGGTAGTGCAGGTCATCGCCTAAACTGCAAAACGATTTCTAACTATCACTCAAACACGAAGACCTTCAGCCAAATGGACTGTCATTTAGTTGTCTTTTGTGCAATTGCTTTGTTCTTAATTAATATTAAGTTTATCTAAAACTTTATTTAATTATAAAGATATAAAAGCTTTAAAAAAATAAATTTAAACGTTTTTTATAATAGATTTTTTGATAATAAGTTTATTTATTTACTGCGTTTTTTAAGTTGTCTAAATTTTGAAGATCAGCAAAGATGCTATGTTTTGCCACAAACACCGAACCTATACTAAATTATCGGCTCAGGTGTAGAACAACTTTATTTGTGTGGATGAGAGGAATGGGAGTGAGTGCGAGAGAGAGAGAGAGAGAGAGAGAGAGAGAGAGAGAGCAGGAGAGAGAGCGAGAGAGAGCAGGAGAGAGAGCGAGAGAGAGCAGGGGAGAGAGACAGAGACCAGTTTGTCAGAACCAACAAAGAGATTGTGATTCATGTAAGCCTTAACGCAAATTGCATTCATTAAACTCATTGATTAAACCATTTGAATAATGTTTTGCTTCATTGGAATCCATTCTTCAACACATGTTAAATATTTTTATATTAAATATTTTTATTGCAATATTAATAGTTGTTGTGTTCGGCAATCGAACAGCAATTTCTAAAGCGCTAGTTTTTTGATTTTTTGCTTGTTTTAAGCCATATTTGATTGATTGTCTTCTCTTTTAAATATTTCTTCTTTTTATTTAGTCTTTTGATTCCTTTAAGGCTAAGTTAGACTCGAATGCAATGATTTCCAAATTTATATAACTTAAGTCATAACAATAGTAATGAAAATAATGCAATTGTCAGTCAATGCGAACAAAAGTCTAATATAACTTGTTTTCAATAATTATAATGAAATGATTTGCTTTCGAAGTGCTTTTGGTTGAGAGCAAACAGTCAATTATATTTGAAGATAATTAGCTCATCAATTATACCAGGTTTGAATTGATAAATTTGAGTCTACTCGGATGAGTTTAATTTTTTATTTGAAGTTAATGAATAGTGCGGTTGTGCGAGAACTGGTCGGAAATAGTGCCGCAATTGCATCTATTGCCTCTAACCGTACTGTAGTTATTGCTTGCATTGCTTGTATTGCTTGCATTGCTTGGACTGCATCTGTTTATTAATAGGTGATTACGATTGGGCCAATGATCGACTTGTTTGCAATAATTCTAGCAATGATCACATTTCCTTTTAATTCATATTCGGGCTCAATCAACCTGACAGGTAATTAATTAAGGGTTTCTGCAATCACTGCATGCGCTCACAACCATCTGTCATGATTTGTCAGAGTTTGCCTGAAATTTGCTTCAAATACCACTACACAGACCGGGACTCGAGAATCGCCTCAAAATACTTTATACCAATCGTTGGCTAATCACTGCTCTCTCGGCTCTCGGCTTCACTCCAAACAATAATTCACTGTTTGAGGAAAACTCTGATCATTGACAACGATTGTCATCAATTATTATACCAACTATTCTGTTGACCAGACTCTGGCTTTTCTTTTCTTTTTTCTTTTATTTATTCTATTTTTTGTTTGAATAGAAATATTTGTGAAATTCAATACCGGTTTTAAATATTTGCAAAAACATGTTCTGTAAATACAAATAAATAATGTCTTTAGAAAATAAAATTCGCATCAATTCAATTCATTTTCATTCATGTTTATAATCAACATTTATTTTAGATTAACAATAAATTCTTGATTTAAATAAACTTTTAGTGCCTTTAGAGCATGTAACACAAGAAAAATAATTTCTTATTTATATTAATTAATTTTTATCTTAAATAAATAAATAAATAAATTTAGTTATCAATTAATAAAATTTAGCTTATATTGTTTTTAATATAAAAGTTGTAAGAAACAACTTACACTTAACAGTAAAAAAATAATTTATTTTATAAATTAAGATAATTTTAATTTAAGCTAGCCAAAGAAATGGAAAAACTTTAACTATTTTTAAATCAATAATTAGTAAAATATAGATTAGTTTTGATTTTAAAATTGTATTTTTAGATTTATTTTGGCTAATTTGATATATATTAAACATAAAAAATTTTAAAATTTATTTCTCCTATCCATTAGCTTAAATCCCCTAAAGTAAGCAAGCATGACCAACTTTGTTTTAATAAATCTAATTTGTAATAAATTAAACATATGCCTTTAAAACATAATTAAAAAGCAATTTTAATAATATTACTCTATTTATTTGTGTTATATTTTATACAAATTAATAAATTTTAACGTAATCTCAACAGTGACGACTGAATTGAAATTAAACTGTTACTAGTTTCTACTATTTACTATATAATTCAACAGGTACAAGTACAGTATAAATGCTTAAGACATATTAATATAAATAACTTTGTATACTATTGAAAGCCCACACACTATTCATAAATTTTTTATTCAATAATTATATAGTGCTGAGGTCAATCAACAAGAAATAAATACAAATTCAATTTTAAAAATGCAAATTAATTGTTTTTACATTATATGATCGACAATACCTGATATTGATTGTATTGCTATTTTATTAATCGGAAAAAATCAAACCGTCTACACTTGAAAACAATAGATGCCTATAAATAAAATCAAATTATAGAATACTTGCAATGTTGAATATAGTCAAGCCATTAAAAGTAATTTGTTGGATTCCAAGTAACTTTAATTAGCCTATTAATATTTTAATTATTATTATTTTCTATCTGCAATCAAGAAAAAACGACAAAGTTATTCATTTAAACTAAAAATTAATTTAATTATTTCAATAAAAATGTCAATGAATTCATTACAACATTATTATTGCTTTTTACTAATGGACTGAACAAAACGATGTGATTGAGTGAATAAATGGTAATTCATTTAAATTTAAACATTTATTTATTATTAACGATTAAATCGAAGAATTTATTTTAAAATTACAACAAAATATTAATAATATTTCCAAAAAATGTAATATAGATTTGAGATTTTAATCATTTCTAGTATTTCAAGTTTAGTTGCATTAAAGACTCATTTTGATTCATTAATTCGTTTTCAATTTAATAAAAATAAAATAATAAATTCTGCAAAACATTTATCAAAAAAGGAATAAATATTAATATAAAAAATGCGTTTTATAATTGAGCTTTAGCTACATTTTAGTGAATGAGACAAACAATTAGCTATAATATTGATATAAAGTGACAGCAACTCGAATGACTTGTCAAATAAACAATTATTTGTGAAGTTATAGTAAGTTATATAATAGTAAAGTATAATTAGGTATTGAGCAGACAGTAGAGTAGCGGTGGAGTGCTTGTGTCGGAATGGCAGAGCTGTTTGTGTGTTGGAGAGGAGTGAGAAGAAAGCGTAGAATGGATTGTTCCCACAAATAGATTATTCAGTGATTCGAGTGATTCAATTGAATTGAATTCAATTCAATTCAATTCAAATCTAAGAACTCGACTGAAGCTGACAATCGCTTTAAAGGTTAGACGTTGTGAGAGACCTAACGACGAGAGCCAAGAGAGCGTAAAATTAAATCACTTATAGTTTGAGTTAATAGTTATTAAGAATTACGATAGAAGTAAATGACTTACAATTCATTAGAGCGCAATTATCTTCTTCTTAAACATATGAAAATCAATTTTCAAGTCAACAAAACTAATCGCTTAACTAAACCATTGCTTTGCAATCAAAGGTAATCTAACGATAAGCGTCTGATAAGAGATTCAAAGATTCATTCATTTAGTTTTTGTGATTATAATTGTGGAAAAAAAGGTAATTACTTCGCGTGTAATCATTAAGTAAAAGTGCGATAGAGACTGATTTGCACGAATTCTCCGCCTTTTTTACACCAAACATATATCAGAAAAGGACGAAAAGGACGAACCGTTTCACACATCTGTAAACTCGGAGATAAAGAAAAGTCGATTCGAAATCACGATTCAAACGAATATTTCGTTTAATATGTTTTTTTCAGTAGTCCTCTCGCTTTGAACACATATTTAGAGCTGATCAGGATATTAGTACTGGTGCTCGGCTCAGGCACTTTGGCCAAAATGCGTTACGCCCTGACTCTCCACAACACTATCTATGCAACACTTGATTCAGTTCTCCTCATATTAGTTGAATTATTGCCTAAATAGTTGAGCAATAGTTTCCAATTATTTTAGTTTTATTTTTGCTTTAGCCACTCAGTCAACCGACCGGCCATATGGAGGACTGGTTAGACTCATTGGGCTCATTGGACTCATTGACTAATTTAATAAATAAATTGTTTCTTTTGGTAACCGAGAAAATCATTAGGAAAGTGCAAGTACAAAAGCATGTAAGCAATGAGAATCGAAAAGCAGGTGCGCTTTGCACTCGTATTAATAAATTAAACAAGAAATATTATTCTGGGCTTAAGATATGTTTGATTTGAATTTTCATGATTTCGCGTCTTTGCGTTTCCCAATCTATGTTATAATGAATTATTGTTTTCTCACATAACAAATGAGTTGTAATGGAATTGTTTTTAAATTAATTTTTTATGAGATTAATCAATAAACGCATTGCTATTATTGTTCAATATATTCGTCTAATAAATAATTTTCAATAATAAATAATCAATCAAAAGGCAATCTATAACGAACATGAAGTCGGAGTTCCTTCATCTGCTTCCCTTTCAACCGGCATTTGATTGTATACTACAAACACATAACAAATAGGCATTACTTCTATCTTATGGCAAAACTATCGGAATCTCGATATACTGTATATTGAGTTAGTCCTACGCTTCACAACTTCCTTACATCGTTTCAATAAATATCAGCGTTTGTCTCAACTTATATATACAGAGTAAGTGTCGTTTGACTATTCACAGCCAATTGTTTCACATGAATTGCTCTTTTCAATCAATTCAAATCAAATTCATACAGTATTTAAATTATAGAAACATTAGTTATTATACAAATTAGAAAAATTAGTTTTTACTTAATAAACATATGCATACTATAGAAAATGTTTCAAACAAACAAATTCAGTTCATTCATGATAAGTGATATTTTGAAATGTGATAATGAAGACCAAGATTTGCAAAATAGAGTCAATAATCGGATGTCACCAATGGATTACAATTTATTCGCTTCATATTTAAATCAGACAAACAATTATTCAGCGCATAGTCAGCCACAGAATTACTATTCGTGGAATCAGTCTTTCGATAACAATTTGGGTAATAAAAAGTCAAACTTTTAACTAATTTTAATAATTTAAAAAAAGAAAGTCATTCCGAGTGAGCACTCGATGTGATTGTAAATCTAAGAACTCAACTGAAATATGTTTATTGATTTATTGACAAATTTAGTTATTAATCAATAAACTCATTTCAATTTTTATTTTTGTTTAACAAAATTTATTTTCAAAAAAAACTGACAATTAATCAAACAATTCAAAAGCTTTTTTAAGCATAACATTACTGCAGGAGAGAATGAGAAGAGGCGTTAAAAATACAGTATATTTAGTGATAATCGTTATCAGGCACTGCCCGAAACTGTCCAAATAGTAAATTAAACATTTTAAATCAATTTAATTTTATCAATGCCAAATGAATTTTTGTTTAATTTTGATAATAAATATTTTTTCCGTTTAAATAAATTATTATTAATCTTTTTATTAAATGAGAGAAATTTTATGTTAAAAATATTTTTATTCTTTCGTTAAAATACTTTTAATTAAATTTAATATTTTGTAAACTTACTAGTTTAAAAGACTATTATTAGGATTAAAACTAAATATTATATAGTAATGTGCAAATAATATTTAAAACTAAGTTTGCAAAACTAATTTATAAAACTTTAAATTATAATATATAACAATTTTTAAACAACCAAAAAAATTCAAAATATTTTAAATGTTTTCTCCTGACCTCTGAGTGACCATAACTTATATTATCAATTATTTATTTATTAAGTATGAAAATGTTTTGGTTTAACTAATATAACTTAATGATTATTAAAAATTTTTATTAATATTTTGTTTTAAACTTTTTTATTATTATTAATAAATAACAATTAAAATTTGTCTAAATATTATTGATAAAATATATCGGTTTGTTTTAAAAATAAAGCAAGTTTTTTAAGTTAAATTCCGAAAACATAAATCACTAAATATATACTCTATTTTAAAACAGTTTCAATTAAAAGTTCATTGCTTATTGTAAAAATAAACCCAAGTTAAAATTTATGTATAAATTATATATATATATTAATATATTGTATCAGTTAGTTGTGATCGGCCGACGACAGACACAATCCTATGGCAACACTACTTACTTCGACAGCGAATGTTAATGCAAGCAAAGCCTCGAAAAGGCGGACAAATTCGGTTTACCACTGAACAGAGTGTCACTCTTGAGAAGCAATTCGATGGACACAAGTACTTATCGCCGCCGGAGAGGAAGAAAATTGCGGCTCAACTCGGTTTGACTGAACGGCAAATCAAAACTTGGTTTCAGAACCGAAGGGCCAAATGGAGACGTTGTAAGCAATTTAGTGACGACAGAAACGAAGATAAAAATATTTTGTTTAATAAATATAAAGACACGCATTCATGCAGTCCTGATAACAATAATGACGAGCAGAGCGATAATTATCAGCACCGGAATAGCGCCCATCATAACGATATTAGAGTTGACTTTAGGCTCATAAACTTTACATAACTTTCTCAATTATAACAATTTTTTTAATTTATTGTATAATTTAACTCAACTGATCTTAAATGAGATTTTGTTAAGATTTAAAAATTCAATTAAAATTTACAGATTCTTATCGATTGGATACGAACTATACGCCTACCCATTGGATAAATTCAATTAATTTGTTAATTTTTAAATTAAAATTTTTATATAAAAATAAATTTTAAATAATTTGCTTTAAATTACTTTTTGATTGTATCAGCAATTAATTTCAATTTGCTTTGAATATACAAATAAGAACTCAAAGCAAGTTTGGTTACAAAAAAATAAAAAAATAAAGACATTTAAAAAATAAATAATTTGTCTAAGTTTGATTGAAAATAAACAATAAAACAACTATTAATTTATAAGTTATATAACCAATTGACGCATAAAGTAGTTATAGATATAGTTGACTTAATTTAAAAACATTAATATAATTGTGATTCTATGTCAAACTCATCCACATATGTAATGCCAATAAAAGCGGAAACAATGACAATGTGTTAGCTATAATAGAGAGCAGATGCCTAACACTAACTTTACTGTTGTATAAAACCCTACTATTCTGTCAATTGCTAGAAATTCTTTATATCCGGAATAGATTTTAAGCTATATTTGAAAACCATTTAAGGAAAGCATTAATAAAAGAAATGTCATTAAATAATAAATTTATATTTGTTTAAAGTCTCATCGATTGAATGCTTTGCTATTTTAATGCTTTATACCACAGGATATGCTTTTCTATTGAAATTATTATTGTTATTAAAAAACTAATAATTTTATATAAGTCTAATCTAATCGATCCAATGCTTCCACTTTTGTAGTAGTTGTCAAAAATGTTTTATATTTATTAAAACTAATAAAACTAAACGAATCGATTGATTTATTTCTTAATTTTTTCAGGTGTTTTATGTGATATATCATTATTTTAAAATACGGTTTAATTATTTGAGTTAACATTGAATAAATTGTTAAGCACTTCAGTTTATGCACTTTAATTAACTAACTCTAATCAGTATTTATATTTATTCTTATTGTGTAAATTAATTTTTACGAATAAAATGAGTAAGTTATTTAATGTAAATTTTCAAAAACTCAGTTTATATTTACAAAATATCATTTTTAATATAATATAAATATTTTATTATTTAATGAATCATGTAAAAAATCAAACAAATTTTTATATCTTTTATATTGAATATCCCATATGCTTAAAATTGTTAACTTATTTGCTTAATTGAATGAATAATATCAATATTTATTTAATGCTATTCAAATATACCAATCAGTTTAAATACCCTTATTATGAAAATTTGTGTTTTTCTCATTCAATGCAAAATTAATTGAACTGACAGTAAATTGCAGTTTTAAACTGCTTTACAACCATTAATGTTTGCAACTCTTGCTTGTTAGATTGACTTTTTTAAATGCTTATACAAAAATTCGATAATTTGTAGTTTTCACCAAAATTGAACTTTGAATTGCATTTAGTTAAAAATCAATTATCGAATCAAAACTAAATTAATATTATTTTATTGATTAGAAATAAAACACTCAAGGTCAGAGGTGAGCACATTTCATAGTTCAAAAGAGTTGATTAACATTTTAGCTGTTTGCTAACTATACAAACATAATATACCTGCAATGTCCAAAAACTGACCTTGGTTGACATTGCAGATTTATTGTTTTTGTATTATTAATAAATGGTATAAAAGTTAACAAACATTGTGACCTTTTATCTTGTGCCCGCCTCTGCTTAAGAGAATCTAATCTACGAGAAATGATAATATCTAGTAAGTTTTTGTATTTTATTTTATATAAAAAAATGTTTATTTTATTTAAAACACATTCATATGATTACTATTGATATAACACAAATCGGTAACAAAATGTTAGCCAAAATATTAGACGTATTTTATGCATAAAATGTATGTCATTTACACGTGTATTGACACTAAATTTGAAGTGAAATCAATTCAAATCTGTTATAAACTAATTGTTTTGTTTGTCTTTATTTAATAACTTTTATTTGCCGTTAATTTCTGTTAAATGTTTTGAAAATAATAAAAATTTAGAGAAAATGTCAGAAAAAAGTAGCACTAAATCGACATTTTTGGTGGTCTTCACATCACTTGTAATTGATTTGTTGTCATTCACTCTAATACTGCCGTTAATGCCATCAGTTCTCGACTATTACTCCAATAATGATAGCGTAAGTCAAACAATGACTTAATCTTCGATCGAATCTAATTATGACTTAATTTTGACGATTAAAGAGTGGTTTCTATGCGTGGATTGAAGATAAAGTAGAAATAAGTCAGAAATTGATTGGAAGTCCTCAACAGTTCAATAAAGGTTTGGAACTGTTTATCGATAATTAGTTTAATTGTTGATTAATCTTAAATCTATAATCAAATGTGTATTTAGTACTGTTTGGAGGTTTGATCGGTTCCTGGTTTTCATTATTGCAATACTTTTCTCAACCAATAGTCGGCTCTTTGTCCGACATTTACGGTCGAAAACCACTTCTATTGCTCTGTTTGACCGGTATTTCGGTTTCGTATCTGTTTTGGACTCTTTCGGCGCAAATGTTTACAATATTTTTGATTTCGCGAACGATCGGAGGTTTGAGTAAAGGAAACATAAGTCTCAGTACAGCCGTCGTCACCGATGTCTCCAATGAGTCTAATCGAGGCAAAGGAATGGCTTTAATTGGAATCGCGTTTTCGATTGGATTTATTGTACGAAAAGCACAAATAGAGTTAATTGAGTTAATAGAGTTCGGGTTTCGATAAATCGCTTAAATAATTGACAGATCGGACCGGTTTTGGGCGCGACGTTCGCCGTCTGGTCCCGCAGTGCAGACGCGCACAACTTCTTCCAGTTCTGGCCGGCCCTCTTCGCCCTTACCTTATCTCTGATTAATATAATATTTGTTTGGATTTACTTCAAAGAATCGCTTCCAATGCAGAAAAGGGTAATAAATAAAAGAGACATAAATTGAATTGAATTGAGTTTTGTTTTTTAGCAACAATTTCCTGAAATACTAATCTTTTTTTGCTTTTTATCCGTTGTGTCGAACGAAAGGCGCGTTCGATCGGATCAGTACTACTGCAGGCCTTCGATTACACGAACCCATTATCTCTGTTCTCCTTTCGTCCGGTCATGGATATCAAAGAGCCGGGTATTTGATGCCATAGTTGACATATATATGACAGGATATGTTGTTTTAATCAGTAATTGTTTGTCTTTACATAGATTTGTTGGTCTTAAAGCGTGGAAGTCGTATATACTTCCTATTCCTCTATTTATACTCAGGTCTGGAATTCACTCTAACATTCCTAACACACTTGCGCTTCCAATACACGAGGTTTGCCACCAATTATACAATTTGATGATCAAATGTATATCTTTTTGTTGTATTAATTGTGAAAATGTATGGTTTAGTGCAGAACAGGGAAGGCTTTACTTGTTTGCTGGTCTTATCATGACTTTAATACAGGGCTCGTATGTCAGACGTATTAAAGCCGGAAATGAAATGAAAACCATATTATTTGTGAGTTATATATAATATTAACAATACTTTAATCCAAATTAACACAATTTTAGGGAATTTCAGCAATAATTCCATCGTTTCTATTGATTGGATTGGCGTTCAATCAAATTCAGTTATATATCGGACTAAGTCTTTACGCCTATTCCTCTGCAATAGTGGTTCCATGTCTTACAACAGTTATCTCAACCTACGGCCCTCCCGACCAGAAGGGCGTAATTCTGGGCATATTTCGTTCGATAGGAGCTCTGGCGAGAGCTTTGGGTCCGGTTTCCGCCTCTTTAGGTTCGCTTACATTTGTTTGTATTGTTTGTATTGTATTTAATATTTTCAAACTTAAACTAACTTGTTAAGTTAATGATTTAAATAATTTATACATTTAATCATTTAGTGTTTTGGCTGTTTGGTGGGACAGTCTGTTACTGTTTGGGTGCCATTCTTCTCATTTCACCGCTTCTATTGACATATCAATTGAAAAAATATATTTTCGAAACACAAGAATTGAATTTGAAGTCAACAAAACCGAAATAATGTGATAATTGACGAATCGTTAATCAATACTCTCTTTCATTAAGAATTCTCTTAAATATTTTCGACAAAAACTAATTTTATTTAAATTTTATTTACAAACGAATGCAATAAAATTGTGATAATTTGCAAATAAGTGGCGAATATCGGTACAAATATTTTACGACAATTTGTTTGTTTATTATTAGAATCTAATTACTGTTATCTAATATAATAACACATTTATTACTATTATTTATAAAGTGTAAACATTTATTGTCTTAAATCAGAT
>JAQFXP010002758.1:0-14193 GCA_034693685.1 Belba bartosi | reverse complement strand
TTTTATTCCATTCCCTTTCATAGTCTATAATATATACTATTATATAATATAATATATTGAGTCATACAGTATATACAGTATATACCTGTACATCGCTACGAGTATAAAGACCTGAAGACGTCAATCTGTGTGAGCTCTAGCATTCGATGCCTTTGAGGCGAGTTTCCACTGTGCAAGATATATTAGTGCTTAATATTTTATCTAGGCTGTTATTGCCAGCTTTATGTGTTAAGTTAGGAAAAGGTCAAACGCCTCAAACATGTATATATCTATTGGCAATTGCTATAGTCGAGTTGACTCAACAGTTGGATTTAGATGAGCAAGTACAGTTCTACAGTCGACTCACGTTATTAATATTAACTAAACTAAATTCGAGTTTTAATATAACTATAATTTTGTTCAAATAGAAAATAAGTCAATCGAATGACAATGAAAAGCACACTTAGCTCTTTTGTATTAAATTTGCTGTAATTCTAACTATTATTTAGAAATTATTTGTGTTTAGAAAATTTTCCGAAATTTCCAAATGTGATGTATTATATTTCAAATGGATTTTTTAATTTAAAGGTTGCGCTCGTATTAGTAAAAGTGATTTTCAATGCATTGAGTGCTTCGATATTCTGCGAAGAATCCACTACTCAATGCGTGCGTACATTGAATACAAATATTAACATTTTTATAAAGTCGTTAAAAATTTGTGAAACAATGAATAAAATAAGAATATTCTTTCCATTGTTATTAAGAAAAACTAATTATTCTATAATAAAAAATAATCTCTCTTTTGCGTCAATGAATAGAAAGCATTAAAAAATAGTAAAACTGTTTATAAGTTTGGAATTCATTAAAACTGTTTACATTAGTAACATGTTTTCGGGCACAGAATAAATCAATTGAACAAACAAAAAATGATTAGTCTGTCACTTAAATTGATTTCGGGTTTATGGCAATTGTTGTTTGAAAATAAGTGTTCCGTTCCTAACAGTAATCGTTTTTAGAAAAATAATTATTTAAAGTAAATAAGAAATGGAATACTTTTTTACTAAACTCATTGATTCTAATCTCGAGAGCTTCTAATCGCTGATTGCTTTCATTGACTTTACTCTAAAGTCATATTTAGTAATTATTTGTGATTTTCCGTTGAGTATATTTACACATTTTGTCTGACATTTGGAACTAAACATTAGGAGCAATAATCTATTATCGCAATTATTTATATGTTTTTTTTATTGCTTTTAAAAAAGGATTCAATGACTGAAAAAAATAGACAAAATGTCCATTTTTTGCAACGCTTTATAAATTTAGTCAATTGGTTCATTAAGATTGAACACATTATAAAATGTTATTCCTTTGCATTTATGAATGTTTTTTTTTTGGCATAAAATTGGAAAATTTTAGATAATTAATATTTTTGGCGAAAAATTTGTTCTTTTTATATATTAATTTGCGCTCAGTTTAAGCCATTATCTCTCGGAATAATATGCAATTTTAATACCATTGGAAGCAAGGATTTCGCAACTTATTTCTAATGATGTTTATGCATTGGTTGAATTACTTTTTCAGACACATTATAATTATTATCTAATTATGTTTAGACACTAAATAAGGAAAAATCAGTTACTGCTAGACCTTTGATAAAGATTTCATAATTAATGTATTTGAATAAATTCCGTCTTATTGAATAAAATTAAGGAAAATGCTAAAATAATTAATATTTGAAATAAATAAAAACTCTGTCATTAATTTGTATTAAGACTGAGCTATAAATAAAAAAAAACTAATTTCCAGATCGATATTAAAATTAGTGATGTTCTAAATTACGATTAAAACTTGCGCAACCATTTTTCCTAATTTTTAATTAAGTCTTATTATTAGAATTATATTTAAGCATTGACCTGGATTATTTTTATTTTACTTTATATTGATTAAATCAGGTTTAATATTAGGCTATTTATTAAAATAGTTTAACTAAAAAACTAAATTGAGTTATATAAACATTTTCTAAGAATTAACAAGGAGGTGTGATTAGTATTTAATCAATTATTGATACAGTAAACACATTGTCTTTCACTTCATCCAAAATAATTTTAATCGACAGCTTTGTCTCCCAAAATGTTTCATATTATGCGAAAAGTCTTATTAAAACTAAGTTATTTAGAAATTATTTGTGTTTAGAAAATTTTCCGAAATTTCCAAATGTGATGTATTATATTTCAAATGGATTTTTTAATTTAAAGGTTGCGCTCGTATTAGTAAAAGTGATTTTCAATGCATTGAGTGCTTCGATATTCTGCGAAGAATCCACTACTCAATGCGTGCGTACATTGAATACAAATATTAACATTTTTATAAAGTCGTTAAAAATTTGTGAAACAATGAATAAAATAAGAATATTCTTTCCATTGTTATTAAGAAAAACTAATTATTCTATAATAAAAAATAATCTCTCTTTTGCGTCAATGAATAGAAAGCATTAAAAAATAGTAAAACTGTTTATAAGTTTGGAATTCATTAAAACTGTTTACATTAGTAACATGTTTTCGGGCACAGAATAAATCAATTGAACAAACAAAAAATGATTAGTCTGTCACTTAAATTGATTTCGGGTTTATGGCAATTGTTGTTTGAAAATAAGTGTTCCGTTCCTAACAGTAATCGTTTTTAGAAAAATAATTATTTAAAGTAAATAAGAAATGGAATACTTTTTTACTAAACTCATTGATTCTAATCTCGAGAGCTTCTAATCGCTGATTGCTTTCATTGACTTTACTCTAAAGTCATATTTAGTAATTATTTGTGATTTTCCGTTGAGTATATTTACACATTTTGTCTGACATTTGGAACTAAACATTAGGAGCAATAATCTATTATCGCAATTATTTATATGTTTTTTTTATTGCTTTTAAAAAAGGATTCAATGACTGAAAAAAATAGACAAAATGTCCATTTTTTGCAACGCTTTATAAATTTAGTCAATTGGTTCATTAAGATTGAACACATTATAAAATGTTATTCCTTTGCATTTATGAATGTTTTTTTTTTGGCATAAAATTGGAAAATTTTAGATAATTAATATTTTTGGCGAAAAATTTGTTCTTTTTATATATTAATTTGCGCTCAGTTTAAGCCATTATCTCTCGGAATAATATGCAATTTTAATACCATTGGAAGCAAGGATTTCGCAACTTATTTCTAATGATGTTTATGCATTGGTTGAATTACTTTTTCAGACACATTATAATTATTATCTAATTATGTTTAGACACTAAATAAGGAAAAATCAGTTACTGCTAGACCTTTGATAAAGATTTCATAATTAATGTATTTGAATAAATTCCGTCTTATTGAATAAAATTAAGGAAAATGCTAAAATAATTAATATTTGAAATAAATAAAAACTCTGTCATTAATTTGTATTAAGACTGAGCTATAAATAAAAAAAAACTAATTTCCAGATCGATATTAAAATTAGTGATGTTCTAAATTACGATTAAAACTTGCGCAACCATTTTTCCTAATTTTTAATTAAGTCTTATTATTAGAATTATATTTAAGCATTGACCTGGATTATTTTTATTTTACTTTATATTGATTAAATCAGGTTTAATATTAGGCTATTTATTAAAATAGTTTAACTAAAAAACTAAATTGAGTTATATAAACATTTTCTAAGAATTAACAAGGAGGTGTGATTAGTATTTAATCAATTATTGATACAGTAAACACATTGTCTTTCACTTCATCCAAAATAATTTTAATCGACAGCTTTGTCTCCCAAAATGTTTCATATTATGCGAAAAGTCTTATTAAAACTAAATTTAGAATCGAATGCACTTTGAGTTATCGTGTGTATTAGAGCAATAATAATGACTACAAAAATAATACAATTTAAAAGTGATTTACATAAATGTGGCCAACAATTAGTGGCCAAAATATATATATAATGGTTTATGTATTGTTTTGTTAGCAATTATTACACTAAATCGCACGACAACTCAAAGCATATTCGATTCAAAGTAGAGACCCAAATCGGATACACTTTTCAGGATTTGATTTGGGTCTCTAATTCAAAGTTTAGTTTTAATGAAACACTTTTTGCATAAAATGAAACATATTTTGAAAGACAGCAATAAGTAGTTACTATTTTAAGTAGTACTAATTAACTATTTTAATTAGTTACTATTGTTGTCTTTTTATGCTTTGAATTAATTGTTAAAAATCTAATTTAACTTACATAAACGATAAATTTATAAATAGGATACACAATAAAATCTGTAAACATTTTTATATAATTTTAGTATTTATTATTGCCAAGTTAGCTTTTACTTTAAATTTTAATTTAAATATAATCACCAGGAAAATGGCCAGTTAGTTACTAAACTCTATATTTGTAAAATAAATGTCAAATTACATTTAGAGTAGAGTGTTGATAAAGAAATTGATTGATTTTTAACTATTTCCAAATGCTTTTTTCAAATAACAAGTTATTATTATTATTTTTTTTGTATTGCTGTACATTTATTTTGCAAATACTATCTTTAATTCATGTTTTTTTTAACTATCATTAAAATGGATTTATTTCTCTGTAGTCTAGTCTTCTCCGCAATAGCAGATAAAACTAAAATTTAGTATAATATTGATTATTAGGATTTTTACTTAGATTTGTGGCTAAATTTAAAGTTTAGATAATTGCCGCTAACGAACAGCAATTGTTATATCGCTGTTGAGACTCAATTATGATTACAGTTATTATCGAAGTTATGAATGAATTGCCGATAATAAACACAGAAGCGATTCGCCCATTAATCTGAGGTTCAATTATATAACAAATATGTTTTCAATCAATTAATTAAGGCCTGAATTGTGAGCTCTTGATCGCAACCGACTTTCTAGTCAACCTAAATAAGTTGAACTTATGACTGAAGATTACGTTTTGTGTCCACGCGTTCTCTTTTTAATTTCAAAATCTGATGTCGTCTTTGCTTTCGACAAAAGAATTTAGTTTTTTGTTTTCAAAATTAAACGAAAAATATTTAATCGATGCGTAATTGCATGCTTTGACTCGAATTAAATAATTCTGAAAATAGTTGAGATTATTGTGAAATGCATTTTGTAATCATTCTGTTGAAAGATTTTTACGTCAAAGATGTTTAAGCCTTTGGGTGCAGATTTCATACGATTAAGTATAACTGACTCGTGAGCGATGGGGTTATCGCCAAAAACTGCTAATTTGTTACGCTTAACAAATATGTTGCAAATATTGTGTAAATAAAATTATTTTTAGATTTGAAGCTATTTTCCATATTCTAAAACAGATATTTATTTAAATTAATAAATTTTATAAATTTTAATTGAATTATATTAATTAAAATGTAGATCGAAATGATTGGCCATTCCTTAACCTCATTCTTGCACACAAACGATATAGAGTTAGTTCAGAACCTCATCCAAGCAGCACAGGAACAAGTCTCTAAAGGTATAACGTTTCTAAAGTCTCTAAATATACTGACCGTATGTATTGAAACATTGTCTCAATTCGGGTAAAGGATCTCAAACTTCAGACAAACTGTCGTTTCAATGCCGTATTCGAGAGAAGAATCAGCCGCGAAGTGAAGTAATTACGTACCAAATGGTTCAGGTGTCCGGACATATCACCAATGAATTACTTTCTAACGGTTCTGGTTCTGGTTCTGAACACATGGACACCTCTGACGATAATCCATCCACATCTGGTGCTGACGAAAAGTTAGAGAATTATCTTTTCAAAGGATTTATACAAATCATTCCAACGAATCCAATGGCGGAGTTATCTCTAATGGACGCCGATCTGGACGAGTATGTCTCCAGACATTCACTCGACGGAACTCTTCTGTTTGCGGACCACAGGTTGACAGCAACCAGTGATTATGAAATTGACTGATAATTGATTGACAAATATTTGTTTTTATTTAATATTAAGGATATCTGGAATTATTGGGTTCTCACCCCAAGAGGTGATGGGAAAGTCTGCCTACAGTTATATATTACCTGAAGACCATTCGATCGCTTTATTTGCTCATAAATTAAGTTAGTTTTTACTTTTAAATAATTATTAAATTATTAATTAATTTGTATTTTAATTTTAATTTGAAACAGTGTTGTCCAATAGCAACGGCACGGGTACTATAGTCCATAGACTCAAGACGTGCACAGGGTCTTTTGTGTTTCTCCAGTCTTCGGGTTGCCTTCAATACGACAAAAACGGACAAATAGATCATTGGGTTTGTGTGAGTCGTCTTCTAATGTAAGCAATGATTAGATTTGCAATAATTGGATTCGATTTACCGGTAATTGATTTGTTTGTCAATAATGACAGTGAGAACGAAGGCGACAAAGAAAGGGACAAATTCGTGAAGCGGTTCACTCCTCACATATACAACATATCCCCGACTTCGCTGTATGAGTCCCTGCAGATAGTGATCGGCCCCAGAGTTTCGAATCACTTCGAACGACTCAACAGTTCCAAAGACTTTTTCGATGAACACAACAAAAAGTCATCGAATATAGTGCTAATCCGAGAAATTGATTCGTCTCCACCGCCTGGACCTGTGAGCGGTAATGTAACGCTTACCTCAGCTCTACCTCTGCCTCAGTCTCAATCCCAGTCCCATTCTCAGCCTCAGCCTCAGCCAAGTGAGCCAAAGGAAGTATTGTTAAACGTGAGCAAAAAGCAAACACTTGTACTGCAGTCTCATTCACAACTGAATGCGGCCATAGCTCAGACATCAATTAGAGGCGACACTAATGTGCAATCATCACCAATAGTTCAAATACAATCGCTACCAACGCTACCAATTCTACAAAATGTTTCAATTAGTTCAACACAACTTCTTACGCAACAAATGCCTCAAACAGTCAAACAAAACAATTTGAGTCTTAACCAAACCAATAGTTTTTCAAATAACGTAATTAACTTCATATCGACTCCTCTTTCCGTCTCATATGTAAACCCAAACAATCAGAACAATAGTAACAATAAAACGCTAGAAGTGGGTAATCCAAGTGCCGGAACAGTTGGAAATGTAAACATTGCCTCAAAACTGACAACCGATTTGACACATCTGTTGGGAGCGACTGTACTCACCTTCGACTCTCAAAATCAACCGATCCTTTCTGTATATAACCCAAACATGGCTTCGGACGAGAATTCCCCAATTGTTAACAATTTGGTCGATAGGAACAGGAATACCAACACCAGAGCCAATGTCACTGAATCGAGTGATATCAGCCCTACAATGGATTCCAGTTTTTATTCACCAAATGTTAACCATTTTGAGGACTCACCCATTGAGCCCAAGACTGATCGCTTGACTCTAAACGGACTCAATTACGAAGAACTGTCTAATCATTCGACGAATTCATTGTTAAGTTTTTCGTTTCCGAGCAGTGATTCTCAATGTAAGCAAAAACCTATTCATTCCTTAAATACCTTTATTCACAGCGTTTACAACCTTTTAATCAAAATATAAAATACCGATTTGAGGCTTAAAGGTTTGCGTACGACTCGCTTGCCTTCCGATCGAGATGTAAACCAGGTATTGAAGTTATTTGCGCCCAAATTGTGCCAATATATCAATTATGTTAATTAAAAGTTATTTCAAAATGTCTATAATTTAAACAAATATAATTAATAACTAATTTGCTCTTAGTTATTGAATCAAGTTGTATTGAATTATAATTCAAAAATGTTTGGCACAATTATCGCGAAAATAACTTTTCAATACCTGGTTTACATCCCCATCGGAAGGGGAGTCGGTTTCATATCATTGCTCTTTGCTGATTAACATGGCAGTTCTTTTGAATATTGAATCATCAAACAGTTTGCAAACACTAAAACAATCATAAGTTTATATTTGATGTGTTTTAATTGATTTTGACTTTACTATTTATATCAATAAATATTCCAACAAGATTGTTGTTTTTCTTATTAGAAAAGCTATGAAACTCGAATGAAATTCTAAATACCTTGTTTAATTATTCGAGTAGTTTATGTTAATTAATTAACTAAAAATTTAATTAAATTATTTAACCCAAACTCCTATTGATTAGATTATTGGATAAGTTTTAGGGTTAAAAATATTAAGATTAATATGTTTTGAAAATAGAATTTTAATTTGCTCTTGTAATTTAGTAATATTGCACATAATCTAATTGATACAATCTTGAACAACTGATTAGAAATTTTTTGAAGAATGGGTTTGCATTGAGCAGAAAACTCTTGTTTATTAAGTTCTAGTGTCAAGTTCATTAAGTCTTTATAAACTAAATAATTTGTGGAAATTTTTTTAAAACAGGAAATTGAGATAAAATAATATTTCTTAACAGAACAGTTGTCTTTATTTAGTCTAAACACTTGATACTTTTTTTTATTGATATTAGCTAAGGAGGATATAAACAAAATATTACAACAATGCCCCTGACTTTGAAAATTTGACAAATACTCTTCTGTATTTTGAGCTGGAAAATAAGTACATACTCGGTTTTTTATTGGCCGGCTAGATTTTTGAGTTGTATCTTCGGTAAATGGTTGCTAAATCCAGTTTAAATTTAGTTAAATCGGATTACTAATTGCCAAAGTAGTGAAGAACAAGTTATCATTTTATCCCTAACCATACCTCCCTGACTCGGTCGACCTTGGCTAATCCTGGTTTTTATTGGCGCAATATCATTGAAACTAATCGTTTATCTATAAAAACTTGATTCGACAATATTGTGAAATAAGTGAAAATTTTTCAATTTGTGATGATTTTGATTTTAAATAACTAATAATTGTTGACTAATTTGGAATAAAATTAATTAAAATTTCATATTTTAAACTTATATAATATCAAAAAGCTAAAGGTTTATTTTTGCAATCAATTAAACTTCTATTACATCCTTAACCCGATTAAAATTTTTCTTTCTTGCTTAACGACTGATCGAATTTAATTTGCGTTTAGAGTTACAGTAAAAACACAAAATAATCGATTACTGAACTAATGGTTGATTTATGTCTAATTTGTTTATTATATTTGTTTTAAAATTATTATTTAGTTAATTGAATATCTAAATATTTTTTTTCCTTAAATTGTTGTATTCTTTAATTTGCTGTTGTATTATAATTTATAAATGAACTCAATCTATGAATTTCAATATACAGTACTTTTAATTGTTTATTACTAAATTTACTTGAATGTTTTAATTTAATATAGATTAAATTATAGTCTTATATATTACAGTCTATAGTAAATAGCTCGGTTCTCTAAAATTCATCCACTAAAAGTGAGATTCACTATAAACGTTTAAAATTTCATAATACATTTGAACTTTTTTTTGAAAAAATTGTTCACACTAAGCGGGATAGACTGTATTTTAGAGTTCTTAAACAAATGATTTTTGGTTATATAATCAACATTTAATAGATTATTGAATAGTCATATATAAATATATAATCATATTATGTTTAGTCTTTGTTCTGAAATTTAAACAAATTAAATTTTCAAACAATTGTTGATTATTTAATTAGGACTTATTTGATTTAACATGTTTGAATGACATTGAGTTCTACATATTTTTGAATAAATGTTTTAAATTATTTTTGTCTCGCAATATCAGAATAATGAATTTAGAATTGAAAATTCAAAAACAAAAAAATCTTTATTTTGCTGAATAAATTTTGCTTTTTACAAATTTATTTTCAATACCTTGAATAATATTATTTTATTGGGAAATATTATAAAAAACCTAATGATAAAATTTAGGAAAAAATTAATAAATTAAATTTAGAGTTTTGATCAATTATAATATAATTTGCGCACTACTATTGGGAAAAGTTTTAAATACATATTTTAAAAATGTATCCCCGGGCACTTTTTATTAAATTATGCGAATTAATTATGATTTATCTTGATAATTTAAACGCACTTTACATTCTACAATTAAATCAGACTTTTAATGAATATATTAATAAATTATAATAATTAAATAGAAATAAAACCGCAAATAATTCGCATAAATGTAATTAAATTATTGATTCGGTATCTAAATTAATATGTTTGAACTTTAAATAAAATATATGACTGCATTCGTACATAATATTTGCAAAATGTTTTTAATTTATTCTGATAATCCTATTTGAATGCAATTTGTGAACAAATATTGAGCAATTCTGATTGGTCAAACCTTATTAATGCATCAACAAGCAACTTATATCATAAACAACTATTAATGCTTAATTGTTGTGTTTTTCTATTTTATTGTATATTGTTTTTTGAATCTAATTTTGGAGATTCAGTCCTAATTAGTTATTGTCGTGAATTTGCAAATGACTTAACTGTTTGATCAATATTTTCCGACTGATTGACTATGGCATTTACTTTAAAATTTAGCATGATTAAGTACTATTTTGCTACTTTACTTTTGTTTTTTATTACTATAGATGTAGAAATCGATTTATATCTTTTGAATAAACTGCAAAATCTAGTCTGTATAAGAATAGGGAACAATTTAGAGTTGCATGTTGCCGGGGCATTCTGATCCTTGTGTTGTTTGTCTGCACATGGCTTAACAGGTGATATATGCTTTGATTTTATGGTCAGGTATTGCTATAATTTAATTAAATTTTAAGAATATAATGTTTTCAATTTTTTTTTCTATGCATTGCATTTAATAAAATTAATTGCATTTTATTTTTACAATAAGTTTCTATTTTTGAAATACATTTTAATCAAAACTAATTATTAATTACATATGGAATGCAATCAATTGTTAGATTTCGTTAATAATAGAATATAATATAAAATAAATATTAGTTTTCGAGTTGTTATTTGATTCGATTGAAAATCACATTTTTGTTTCATGTGATGTCTATTCGCTCTGACTATATAAACGAGTCTTCCTTTTGCTTTCAATTCAAACATCTCTTTTGCGGACATCAGAACTGGATTTCTAAAAATCAGATTTAGATCCAAATTTCGACTCAATTGATCTCTTGTTAAGTTTGTTCTTTGAATGTTTTAATTATTGAAATTTTCTCTTTTTCTCTTTTATAGGCTTTTTATTGAAAATTTTGGACAAAATAATGTTTTAATTTTTTTTTCAAATGACTAACTTGTTTGAAGTTTATTGAAATATGTTTTTATTATATGATATATCGGAATATTTGAATTTGAATTTAAGCCCAAAATAAACTAATTATATAAAAATGTTGTATTAATTTGTTATTAAATTTAAAATCAAATAAATTCTAAAATTAATTGTTTTTATACTTTTTTTGTTCTCATTTTCAGGTGATTTCGGTCTAATAGAAGACCAATCGTTAGAAACAAACATATTGGAGGACTCGTTCATAGCTACCGGTGCTGCCAATGGAGTCAACAGAACTGAATTTTCTCCAAATGCGGTCGAATTGGACGGAACAGCTGAAGCTGAAGCACCAACTTCTGATTTTTCGGATTCAGAAACAAATTCTTCAACTTTCGTCACTTCAAAAACTAACACAAATTGATTCGAAATATGTTTTCGAAAACATGTCAAACATTGCGACCAAAATCATGTCATTAAAGGTTTGATTGACTCAAATAGATATTAATTTGAATTGAATTGAATTGAATTAACGTTTTAAAATCGAATCAATAGAAAAGTTTAGGCAATCAATACCGCGAACTCGAATATCTTCAAACATCACTCAAACACAAATCGTTGTCTTATTCATCGAAATACAACAATACTATTGATTCGAATTCGTTTCCAATTGAGACAAACGTAGAGATAATGCGTTCGAATCGATACCTAAATAATGTCGAATCCATTGATGAATTAAACTTCAATCCAATGGCTGAGCCATTGGTGGCGAGTCTGTCGTCGCCGACAACACCTCCGACCCCGCACTCCAATGGCTCGCCTTCTAGTCCCTCATCTCAGGACAACGACTGTCTAATAAGCTGTTCAACCGATTCCGACCTGTTTTATGTCGATTGTTATAATAATTCAAATTTAATACTAAATGCGATTTCGCCTCAAAATAGCGACTATTTTGAAACTCAAAAAATGTTTTGATTTGTAAGTTTCGAAACGAATGTTTCAATTTCTAAAATTTTTGTTAATTAGTATTTTGTTTTTTATATTTCAATTCATTTCGATTTTATTGATTTAAATGTTACAATAATTGAAAGTTTGTTAATATTTCTACTTTTTTATTATTAATACTTTTTTCTCGAATTAATTCAATTATGAAAAAAAAGAGTTCATAAGATATATAAAAATATAGTAATTATCATAAATATTATACTGTATTAAAAAAGTTGCTGACATTTTAGTTGATAATTAATCGGTTGTATTCACATTAAAACAGTTAATGTTTTTGACAATTATATCGAATTGTTTAGTGAAGACCGCATTCGGTCAAATCAAGTCTATTGTTTATGAAATGTCTGTTTAGTATAAACTAAATCATTGTTCGCTCATTAAATGTTATTATTGATGATTAAGGTTTTCCTATCGAATCTAAAACAATATTTTTTGAATAAATATTGTTTTTTGAGGTATTTATTATTACAGTATATTTGAAACGTAATTCAAAAGATTATTAGATTAGTTGAACAACTTTTTTCGGTGATATTATAAGAGTTCAAACAATTGTTTAGATATAAAGTGCAATAAATAACTATAAATTGTACAGAAAATCAATTACCAATCAAATCGAAACAATTGAAAACCTAATCACAAATGAATAATATTATACTCTTTTGTTAAATACTATTGAATATATACTCAATCGTTAAGTGTTCAGAAAATATATCTTTTATTTGAGAAAACGTATTAAAGAATTAGAGGAATTTGAAAATTAAACATGGTATTTTTGAGGATAAGTCTATTCGAATGTGTTATTATTAAAACAGATTAATATAAATATAATTATATAAAAGCATATTTTTCGACTACATTCTTAATAGTATTTTCAATGTTGATATATATTATATATTATATAACACTGTTTTTTGAGCTGAAATGTTTGAATTTTAATGTTTACGATTGGTATCATTAACCGGTATTTTTTGAACCGATATTTTCATGAAATTCTATCAAATTTATAAATTAATAAATTCTGTAAAATCACATAAAAGTGCCGTAAAATTGTCAGAAATGAATAAATTTGTTTAAATTGTATTTTCCGACAATTCATTTCAAAGAATTATTTGTTCGAATTAACAGAATATGAACTGAATATAACTTATATTTATTAGTAATTATTACTGTATTGTAAATACAATGCGATTTATATCTGTATTATTCGACTAAAAATTATATTTAATATTTGTAAAGCGATTATCGAATCAATGTTTCGGTTAATTAAGTAAAGAATAAAAAGTTATTCCAATGATAAGCAAGAGAAGAGTTGTTTAATTTTATTATATTATTATGGATTAATAAATTTAATTATTATTATTATTATTATAAACTAATTAACCGAACTTTTACCTAAATAATTAATTTTTCGTTTATTTGTTTATTTGATGAGTTGTTATTTGAGTTTACAATAAATATTTCGCATGCTAATTTAATGATTATAATCTGAGCTAGTCAACTTAAGGCTCGTTTATTACCGTTTATTAAATATTTAAAAACACTATATTTGGAAAGTGATACTTATCAGTGCAGATAACTCGTTTTGTATTTGTAAACGAGCAGTAAAAAAGGCTAACTTACATTTTGAACTAATTATAAGAAATTAAAGTAGAGTAAAATAAACTTCATTCTTATTATAATAAATTATAAACTATTTAGATTGTATTCAATGACAAAATTAAGTCAGATGCATTTTGAGTACAGCACTTACAAGAGAATGTGTTTTTTCAGAAATTTATTTGCTAAATAAATTTTTTAAACACAAAAAAAATTTTAACATAGCGTTTTTTAAATATATACTGTATAGGCAAATGAGTTAATTAAATCTTCTAAATAATTAATTCAATTAATTCATTTACCGGAATTTTATTGAAGTTTAATAGTTGAATTATTTTTTAATTAATGCTTGCAAAATAGTTTTTATTTACATTTTTTAAAAACTTTATTAATAATCACTTGTTAATTAAAACTTTTCATTTTTTATTAATTATAATTTTAAACTTAAATATGTTTGTCAATTATTTCGTTTATATAAAAATAAAATTATAGCAA
>JAQFXP010002757.1:0-14195 GCA_034693685.1 Belba bartosi | reverse complement strand
AAATAAATTGCTTTTTATATGTTTATTGAATATACAGTATCAGCGCGGTAATAAGGTATATTTTTATGTATATAGTCCAACCCGCTTATAACGAACAGGTTGTTTCTGCTAAAACCGTATGTTATAACCGGAATTCGTTATATACGACTATAACGTTATATATATTTTTATTTCTTTCCATAATTACTGTTCTTTATATGCGGGTATTCGTTATAAGCGGGTTCGTTATAAGTGGGATGGACTGTTCTCATTTTTGTTAACATTTCCTATTGTGTACTCTCTCTGTTGTGTACAGATTATCTGTGCATTTGCTTGTACACAGTAGACAACTTCCACTGTATTTTTAAAAATATACTAAAATATAACCTAAATAAATAAATTTTAAAAATATATTTTATACCATACCTAGTTTTTATTCTAAATAGATGAATTTTGTTAAAATAATTAGTTAATATTATTTAATTTTTAAAATAATTATAAAAATTGTAAATATAAATAAAATATAATAATAAATAATTTTATTATTATTTAAAAAGTAATATTCAATTTGAAGTAATTTAAATTTGTATTATTTAAATAAATAAATTTAAAATAATTAATTAAAATTAAATAATAATAATAAAAATATAAGTTATTGAAGTAGAAATATAAATATAAAAAAAACAAAATTAAAATATTAAAATATCAATAAATATATAAAATGTTTTAAATAATATAAACTGTGAATTGTTTTCGCCATTACTTAAATATTTTTGATTTTGTTTAACTTTAATTATAAATTTATTACTATTTACAGTTGGTTTTAACTCAATTAAAATAATAATAATATTGTGATTATAAATTTATAAACAATAAAATTCTATAATAAATAATAAAGAATAAAGGTTGTCTCATAATTAAGAAGACTTTATAAAAATCTAAATAACTCTAAAACTAGTAAATTAATTTTACTAAAAGTTTAAAATAAAATTTTTGATTATATTTGATATAAAATTTTTGCTTAAATGGCTAGTAAACTTGTTTTATTGCCGATCAGCCTAATACTACTTCAGGTAGACTTTATTAACTTGTTTGCATTATTAATTGAGATAATTTTTAATATTTATTTTGGAAAATTGTCTTTTGTGCTAAAATTTTCTCTCTCTTTTACTTTTAATTTTTCAATATAATGTTTTTAAGTGTTTATCTACAGTATTTATCGGAGTTTTGGCCGGATCGGTAAAAATTAATGTTATTCATAAGTAAAAATTTAAAAATGCGCAACTCTTTGGGAAACAGCTGACTTTTGCTTGAACTCATTGTCTGTCGATTTAAATATTTTATTTTTTTAAACTTAAATTTTAATGATTATATTTTAAGCTTTATATCAATCATTTGTTTAAAAATTACAATCGAGTATTTTATTTGCGCAAGCTATTTAAACATTTTCCCACAAATATGAATATGACGACATTTATATTACCGTATTCCCGCGCATACACTTGCATGCCCTTATAAGTGGGTTTGACCATAATTACAAAAAAGCCTTTATGATGCTTTGGGCATGCCCATATAGAGTAAGGATATAAAATTTTATTTTTAGAATAATTTTATTATAAATGTTTAAAAATAGCATAGCTTTAGTTATAATTAATAAATTGACAAAATAAATATTATTAATTATATTAATCACAAATTAATTAACAATATTTTAACCGTTTTTGAGTAAAACTAAAGAAATTTAAAACTAAAGACTAAAGAAATTTGTTATATCTTTAAAGTTTATAATTTGGACTATTTCTTATTTTAATAAAAACAAATAATACATAACACATGCAATAATTTAAATATTTTTAAATTTCACTCTTTTATATTAATGGTAAATACATTCATAAAACTGATTTTATTCCTCACTTATAACGGCATGCCGGTATAACCGGGGTATAAGGGCATATGGTCTGTTTCACTCTATATGGGCACTCCAAGTGTATGCGCGGGGATACGGTATTTAATATAATTTTTTATCAAATTACTTTTGTAAAATTGTATTTAATAGTAAATTTGTTTTGCATTTATAAATATAATTCAAATTCTGTTATAAAATCTATAGGATAAAATTTATTTAAAAAAAATTTACATATTTTATATATTTTTCAATAATATTGTCGATTGAGCACAATAAAAGCAATAAATATTTTATAAAATTTATCTTTGGCTTAATTACATATTATTTAAAAAACATTAAATTTTAATTATTTTTGTTTAAAAAATAAATGAAATTAATAAAACTTTTGTATTATTTATAATAAAAAATGTTTCTACAAAAATCTTAAAATAACAAATTATTAAAACCATAATTAAAATTAAAATTTTTCCACATTCTAATAAATTTTTTACAATATAAGTATAAGATTGATTTTTTCTCAAAATAACAATATTCTCTTAATCAAAAAATTTGCATAATCTTAAACTAACTCAAATTACGATGCTAAATTTTTAAATTAAAATAATTATAAATTATTTTATCTTAAAAATTAAAATAGATTTCAAAATAAATTAAAATGTCTAAACCATTTTTATCCAATTGATAAATTTAATGTATATTATATAAAATTTAGTCATTTTATTAAATATTTACAGTTTAGTAAAATTAAATTTTAACTTTTTATTTAATATTCTTTATTTACAATAAATTTATGACAACTAACATTTAGCAAAAATAGTAATTTATTAAATTAAATTATAATTTTAAATTTAATTGTTAACTTTTAATTAATATTGTTCATTTATTTGAAAAATATTTTGGTAACTTTTTATATTAAATAAATTAACATGTACTTTTAATATATCAGTAATTCAACAATTAAAAAACACAATTTACAATTAGTTTTTAACCATTTTTAAAACTACAATAATAATAAAGAGAAAGTGTGAATTTATTTCGCAGTTTATTCTAACATAATTCATAAAAATTTTAATTTTTGCAAATTTATTTGATAATTTTAAAAAATTGTTTCCAAAACTGCTGTTAATTTTGAGCTTTTATAAACATATCTTAATTTCTAAAAAATATTTTTTAGAATTGTATTTATAACAGCTGTTGTCAAACAAAATTGAAATTAGGATTCAAAAATATAAATTATTCTGTTTATTTTTCAAGTATTAAAAGTAATACAAATTATTAATTAATAATCCCATTAAACACCCACATTTTCGGACATAATATAAAAAATGAATTGTTTGTTAGGAATTGTTTTTAAAAATAATAGTGATTATTTAAATTGCCGTGGGCACCAAAAATAAAATCATTGTGAACAGTAAACATGTATAATTTTAATGTAATTGCATCTAAATTGTAACTTTTATTTATAATTAATAAATGTTTGTATTTTGTTAAAAAAATACATAATTTTTGTAAATATAATTAAATATTTATTTCAAATCCAAACAGAATTAATCATAAGTTAAAGCGTTTGTAATGTTATGTGTTTTTAAATATTTGCAAAATTTGGTCTAATTTTTTTATTTTATTAAATTATAAATTTATAATAATATCTAATGTGACCTCATAACTAAACAAGGGAAAACCAATAAATAGTTAGCGGTGCAAAAGTGAAAGAGAATTAAATAATTAAAATTAGAAAAAGTATTGGAAACTCATACCTTATTAATTGTGCCAAATCAATTTTATTTTGGCGAATATGTTTGAGATAATGCTTATGGAAAAGCGATAAGTAGCTTTCCACGTCATTACTAAAATTCTCTTGAAGAGCAACGCTGATCTTTTTAAATAAGATCACAAGTGGGTAGACATTGAAATGAGTGCACACAGTACGAACAAGTATAGTATACTTATATATAGTAAAGCATGGGAAACATATTTGACGTGAAAGTTATTTGAATACCATATTCGAAAAATAAAATTAAAAAATTTTATTTATATCAAATAGTATTTACTTATTTAACACCAATGTTTCCAACCTAAAATTTTATTATTTATTTAAAAAATTTTTTCATATTGTAAATGAATATCTAATTATAATAAAAAAAATACAAACAATATGAAGTCAATTAATAAAATTACTCAACTACTTATTAAAATTGTGTTGTTTTTGACAAATGTTGCGAATTTTAGGCAATCGGTAAACGGTTAGTAAATAACCCTCGCAACAAATAGTTCAAAGAGTTTAGTTTCAAATTTGGGTACATTTAATCAGGTTTGTCCCTTTTTAAAAAATTGCTATTTTTTATGTTTAAAATTGTCAGTAACTTTTTTAAAATTAATAATTAAAATTTAGACCCTATAGAAATTAATAACTAGATTAATTAAAATTACACGTTATTACACTTTAAATTATTTATTCGCTTAAAATTTTATTTATTTGTTTTTGATTTTCAATTAAATTATTCTTAATTTTTGTGAGAATTTTATTTTTATTTAAAAACAAAATTTCTAAAATATATATTTGAAAATTTATTTATTATTAATAACTAACAAAAAATTGAATTATATATAAAATAATTTTTGAAAATTATTTTAAGCAAATATTATAAAAATAAATATGAAATTTATGATAGAAATCCTATTATTAAAATTTTTGCTAATTTAATTTATATTTTAATTAATTAATCTAATTAAATTTAAAATTTAAATATTAAAAAATTTAATTAAATTACTTTAATTAAATTAAATTCTAAAATTTAATAACAAAAAAATTAATTTAGTGTCTTCGTTTTGTTTTCCAGTAATCATATTAATTTTATTTTGTTTAGATTTATATAGAAATTAATTAATATTTACAGTTTTGTTTAAAAACAATTATTTTAAACATTCAATTTTTTATTAATTATATGTTGTTTAATTAATTACAGTCTTTTTCAGAAATAAAAAAATTGTTTTAAAGATAGCTATAATTTTAAACAAGTTTTACAATAAGAAGCATAAAAATGGATTATAACTGTATATATAATTTTAATTTCAATTAACATATTTAAAATCTTTACTTAATAAAATTATATAAAATGTAATCTTTTTTAATTTGTATTTTAAAATGTTATAATATATATTTAAAATTTTGCAAAAATATATTGTTTTATTTAAATTATATAAACAAAAATAAGATTAAAAAGTTAAGTTTTCAGTTACATAAAAATCATATTTTATTTTTAAAATCGAAAACACAGAAAATTGTCAATATACAAATAAAAAACGTAAATAATATAGCGGTCTTACTGACAAAATAATATTATTAATTTTCAAGTTTAAAAGTAATAATCATATTTAATATTTTTTCTTAATTACAATAATAATTTCAATAACTTCATTAATTTTAATATAAATTGTTAAGAATTAATTGGCTTTAATGAAAATTTGCAATTTTTTATTTTTATTGCATTTTTACTGCTGACTGTATTTACATTTAATTATTAATAAATTCAATTGAAACTGTACCGAAATTAATAATAATTATTATTATTATTAAAAAATACTACAGATTGTAGTTTATACTGTTGTGAAAAATAAGAATAAGTTTCTTATACATTTTTAAATTCAATTTCTTATTATTTATTTATATTTAATGCTTAAATATTAAATAATTTGTTTTTATTTAATTGTTATTATCCTTAATTATTACGTATGATTAATTTATTACTGTTGAATTGGTGACTAAATTCAATTTATATTTTTACACTTTCCAGTTGGTTGTTACATTAATATTAATATTATTTTTATAAAACAAAATTTATAGATGGTGGTTTAGGCTACATGTTTAAAACTATAATGTTTTAAAAATAAGTTAGTAATTACTTCAGAATTAAAATTTGTTTTTAATTCTCTGTTAATAGAAAAGACAGGATTAAATTAATAATTAAACTTTCAAATTTTACCCAATTTTGATTTCATACAACTTAGGCTAAAATGTGTGACTATAAGCAAAATTAAAATTTCTAAAAATATTTTTGATCAAAGTTAGAGATTTTGAACATTAACCATTGTTAAAGTATGAGAAATTAAAATAATTATTATTTTTAAAATTTATATTAAATAAATCTAAACAAATAATTAAGTCAAATATAAAATTTATACTTAATGGCTAAATTAAAAATTAAAAAATTAAAAAATAGCTATTTGTTGTGTTTTAAAATTGTAAGCAATTTTTTAATAAATTAATATGTAGAAATAAGACTAAGAAAATTGCATAATTAATTGATTAAAATAACAAGTTATTTATTTTGAAATAATTAATCTGTTAAAATTTTTATTTATTCAGTTTTAAAATTCAATCAAATTAAATTTAACTTTTGTGAGGATTTTATTTTGTTTTAATTAAAAGTTTTCTTAAATATGTATTTGAAAATTTTGTTATTATTAATCACTAACAAAAAAATGAATTATATATAAAAATTTATTTTAGAAATCCTATTACTCAGATTAAAATTTAAATGTGTACCTGAGTTTTGAAATAATATTATTTAAAAACTAATTTTATTTTTGAAATAAATTATAACCAGTTTACAATTAAAATTTTAAGATATAAATCATTTTTTATAATTTGTTTATAAACTGTCATTAATTTTATAATATTTTTGTTTATATATTAAATTTTCTAAGTTGTAAAATATTATTTCAAATATAAACTGTAAGTTTTAAATATAATAAAATTTATTTAGAGATCGTTTGGAAATTTTGATTGACAGGCTAATGCAGTAAAACTTATTTATAAATTAAAATTAAAAATATAATTGTGGCCTAATTTTTGCTCTTTCGGAATATAATTTTAAAAAACTTTACATTTATTAACTTTATTTTAGCTTTGTTAATAAATAAATATTATTTCAAAACTCAGGTACACACGTAGATCCTAATCGGATTTAGTTAATTTTTTGTTGATTTAATTTATATTTTAATTAATCTTATTAATTTTAAATTTTAAAAAATCGAAAAATGTAATTTAAATATTTTAATTAAACTAAATTTTAAAAATTAATTAAACAAATTAATTAAATGTCGATTTTCGTTTCCAGTAATCATATTTATTTAATTTTTTTTAGTTTTATAAAGAAATTAATTAATATTTACAGTTTTATTTAAAAACAATTATTTTAAAAATTCAATTTTATAATTATTTATTTTGTTATTTATTTTAAAATATAAATTTAAACCCAATTTGTATAATATTTTAAATGTAAAATATATATTTTTAAAATAATAATTTTTAATTTAATTTATAAATATTTTAAAAATAAAAATAAAGTTTCAAATATATAATTTTAAATACAAAATTATATCAAATAATTTTGTATTACTTATATTTTAAAATTAAATTACTAAATTATTTAAATATATTAGTAAAACAAAATTGATATAATTTTTTTAAGAACTGTGATTAATTTCTAAATTAATAATATATTTAAACAAAATATTAAATATCTTAAAACTGGATTATATATTATATAAGTATTTCTATTTTATTTAATATTAATATATTTATTTAATATTTTATTATTTATTGTCATTTTTATGCAAAATTTATATTATATTCAATATTAATTTTACAAATTTTACTTGTTCAATATACTGAAAAGAAATTTGTGATTAAATAATTTGATTAATTAATAATTTATTTACAATCTTATTATAAATTGATATTTACATCTATTAGTAATTATTTTTTTAATTATAATATTATTAACTCTATTTCAGGCTAATTTTATGCATTCTAATATGCAGCTATTTATTCCTACTCTAAAGCATACAACTCTTTGTGTACTTTCTATTGATGTAAAAATTATTATTTTGTTTAAATATATAATTATATTTATCTTAATTTAAGGTTTTGTTTTAAAATATTAATATATAATTTATTTATTAAATTAAAAATTTTATGCGAGAAATATGTGAATATTTAAATTTAAATTTATTACAAATTACAGATTGCTTTAAATTTAAAATTTAGGTTATTTCTAATTAATAATTACGTATTAACAAAATAAACTATATAAATATTTTTAATTATATTTAAAACAAACTATCACATACATATATTACAAATTAAATTATATTTGTATGATAAATATTTTGTTATCAAAAGTCTATTCAAATTATCATAATTTGTAGTGATGGGAAATGTTTAAATTTTGCGCTCAAAAATTTAATTAAAAGTTGTACTAGGCGTAAGAACTCTGCTATATAGTACAGTAGTTAAACTTGTTAATTCATAAAATTGATTACTATTTTTAAATTTTTAAACTTTAACAATAAAAATCGGTATATGTTTCAAATTTCAAAATATTTGTTAATCACTTTTACTATTTAGTTATCATGCATAAAAGGGATATTCGCAATGTTTTATAATTCTTAAAACAATGCAGATACATTGTTTTTGTTTGTTTAATAAACAGTTTTATGTTAATAAACACTTTTCAAACTCTAAAACATATCGCAACTAAACTTTACTAAACATGAATATTTAAACTTTTATTAATATTTATAAGAAATAGATGTTTTGAATAAAATAATAGTTTCGAACACGTAGTCAGAAGCAACTTGTAAGATTACAAAGAACGTCTGAATATACTGACACGCGTGCCAGATTTTCCCATATCTAATAATTTGTAATTAAAATTTGTTTTATAAATTAAAAAAAACTACATTTATTTGAAAATTAGTTTTACTATAATAATAAAAATTTATTTTTAGTAAGAAATTTTATTTATTACAATTTTAATATATCAATAAAATAAATTTTTTAATAATTAGTTTAATAAATGCTATGAGACACATAAATTAAAAAACTTTTAATTTAATATTTAATATAACTAAATCAAATTTATTTATTAAAACTGATTTAAGACAGTCAAATAATAAGTTTAGACTTGATTACAATTAATAAACAACAGCTATAGATCAGATTTAGTACATTTTCTAATTTTTTAAGACACTTTTAAAACTTTTTTACAACATTTAAATCTATTTTATTTTAAAAAGATTCAACTCGATTAATAAATTGTGTAGTGTTTTGAGGCGCCTATCCATTTTTATATGCAATTTAACAAAAATAACCCAAAAATCTTAAGTTTGTTGACAATGAAAGAGGTTTATTGGGTAAGGGTTATTTGGTACAAACCGCTTGCTTAATTTTAACTTAATTTGCATATAATTATAACAATGCAATAGCGAAATACATTTAGTTTTAAAGCTATAATTAATTAAAATTTAATCAATAATACATGGATTTTATTTTATAAAAAATAGTGAAATAAGTAATCGTCAAATCAATATATTGTTTGTTACAAATATTATATATGAATATAAGTTACAGTTTTTTTGTAATCAAAAAATGTGCAATTTATATATCCCATAGCGTTAAACAAACTGTAAATAATGTTTAATAAAATTATATATTTAAACAAAAGATTTAATAAACGTTAAATGGAAGATCGTTTGGACTGTAATTTTCCAAATAATAATCACGTTTATGTTTTTAATTTTTATTTTAAACTATAATATAAAATAAAATAGATATTTAATAATTCAATATTTTAATTTAATAAAACAGTTTATGAAATAAGTTTTGTTATATTTTAAACTTTTAAATTTTATGTTAATATTATTTATAAAACTAATAATTACTTATTAATATAAAATACCACATTTAAATAATATTAAACATATAAATTTTAATTAAAAAATATATTTTTTTAAATTTTCAAATATAAAAATTTATTAAAATATACTATAATTATTTTATTAATTGCAAAAAACATTTAAATTATTAGTTGTAAAGTAGCATGTTAATATATTGTTTACAGACAAATAACTTATTAATTAAATAACAAATATTTTAATTTACATCACACTATTGTTAGACTTAAAAAGCAAAAGTTTGAATGGATTAACATTCAAACTATTAAAAATTAAATGAATTACAATTATAAAAATTATTTAGCATAAAGTAAATCTTTTATTATTTATAATTAATAATAGTAAAAATAAAATAAAGTTAATTTATTAAAGATTAATTTTCTATTTGTAATATTTTAAAATTTTTAGCGTAAATAAGCAAATTATAAACTGTTTATTATTTTTTATTATTTCAAAATATAAATACACAAATTAATAAATTTGACACGAATAAATATATCTATAAAGTTGCAATAGCACAAATTTTACAGTTTATTCTTAAATATTTAATATTTTATAAAACAAATATGTTTAATTTTATTTTCATTAAATCCTTTAATAAAAACTATTTTAAAATTAAAATCAAAAATTAAATTATTAAAAAAATATATTTTTACATTTTTCAAAATTTATTAATAATGAAAATGTGTTTTATCATGGCTTAATAAAAAGCAAGTTGCTTTTCCAATTATTAATTTTATTTTTAAAAATATAATGTTTTTAAACTGAATAAATTGGATTTTATTTTATACATTTTAAAATTTATTTAACAAATCTAAATTTAAACTAAACTGTAAATATTTAAATGATTAATAATATATTATTACAAAATAAACATTATTTAATAAACGGAATATCTATAAAATTTATAATTTTAATTTTACTAGCGACGAATAAATTTAAATGTAAACAGATGTTGTTAAAATCTGTAAAAATTTAATTTTTTAATATTATTTATTAATATAATTTAAAATTATTTACTTTTAATTAAATTAACTAAAATTAACAATTGCAATTAATAAGCAAAATATTTTATTTTGTTAAGATATTTTAATAATCAAATATGGTTTGTTATTGTTGTCAAAGTTTTTAATGTTATTAGTTAATAATTAGTCTTTGCAAATATTTGTCGAAAATTTTTAGTAAAAACAAAAATTTATTTTTTTTACTGGTTAATCTAAGAAGCTTTGAGGTTTAAATGTTAAAAAAAAGTTTTTCGATCTTAACGCAGATTTTCAGACACATTTAAATAAAACAGTCAAAAAATATATAATTATATTTCAAATCAATTTTTAATTCGAACAATCTGTAAATGGTAAAATATTTATATTTATCTATCAATCAAAATATGTAATAGTTTATTATAAATTTTTAATTAATGTAAAAATTTATATAAAAATTTTTAAAATTATTATTTGACTTAAAATTACTTTAATAAAAAATAGCATTACATTTAATATACATATTAATATTTTTATAACGGCAATTTATCCATTATATTGATTAAAACCGCGAAATAAATATTCATTTAAACTTGCTTATAATTAATTTAAACGCAATTTATGTAAAACTGTAAATGCTACTGTGCAAGAACAGTTTTAATTTTTTGCTCACTAATAGTGGTTTACATTGTCGACTGACTAAAAGTCGCAAATAATTGTATCAAAAACATAATTAAATGGTTAATATTTAAATTGCTGTTTAATTAAAACCTATTTATAAAAAATATACTGAAAGATTTAATTTAAATTTTTTAAATTAATATTATGTGTTAAAAATTAAAAATATATAATAATTGGGTAATTATAATACGAAAATAATTGCTCGTCCCGTTGCTAATCCATTAATTAAAAATAAAAGAATTTTGATTAATATAAAAAATTAAATTATTATTGTTTACAGTTCTATAAAAATAATATTATGATTTTATAAATATACTTGGTTTATGTTAATAAAATAACTAGTATTAAAAATTATAAAAATAATAGTTTAAATTGTAAAGTTATGTAATTATATAATAAAAATATTTGAATATATTTATGTATTTTAATTTAAAATTACGCATATTTATTTTATATATTTTACGTATAAATACAACAAATCTTTGTATTGGATCTCCGGATAGATTTAAGACGGGACCACAGAGACACATATCTTGAGACAAAGGGTACTAAAAATGTTTGGGAAAGACCGGAAGTTACTGTACGGACTGTCGAGTCATGTCGAGACTATACGAGACAAAACGTGACGTGAGAAAACCGGATGAGATTTGAGTCGAGTGCGGGGACCGGATAAAACGTATTAATATATTAATTAATTTTAAATTTTAAATTTAGTACATAGTTAATTTAGGACACTTTAATAAGCTATAATAAACAGTTTAATTTAGCAAAATTTAAAACGCGAAATGTAACGAGATTAGATCACACGAAACGAGACGTTTACAACAAATCGGGTCATATCGGGGCAGAGCAAGTCGAGACAGACCGTGACGGGAGACAAATTGAAACGAGTCGAACAATACGTATAACCGAATCCAAATCAAAGAGATAAACACTGTAATATATATATTGTTTTAAACATGCCGTCTCATCCACCATTAATAAATTTGGTTTTAAAATTATTGTAACAACGTACATAAAAGGTTAAAATTATAAATTGAATTTTGTTACTAAATCAAAAGTTAAATATTAACAATAAATAATAATTAATAATAATAAAAATTAAATTAATCAACAAAAAAACAAAAATTTAAATATATTAACATTACATTGATTTTTAATGTAAATTTTGTTGAAAGTAGCAATTCTATAAAAATAATCAATTACAATTTTTAATTAAAACCAATCAATTCTTAACAATATAATATTAAAATTATTTTGTATATTAACCAAATTTTATGAGTTTTGAATTTTAACTTTGACGTTTATAAGACTGAAAACACAACTTTATAATTTTTATTTAATTTGTATAATTTAGATAATACAAAAAATACTTGCAAAATTTAAGTAAGATTAGTTTATAAATTATTTTATTTATTAAAGTTATCAATATTATCCATAAATTAAGAATTAATTTTTATGCCTCTTTTTATAAAAATTGTTTAAAATTATCGTTATAATTAAAACTTTTTTCTATAGATAAACTGTAAATAATTAAACAACAAACTGGTTTATTTAACAATAAATTAAATTATAAAAATAATTGTTTTTAAACAAAACTGTAAAATTTAATTAATTTCTATATAAATCTAAACAAGATAAAATAAATATGATTACTGGAGTTAAAAATTGAAAACTAAATAACTTATTTTGTTATTAATTATTTAAATTAAGTTTAAATATAATATATAAATTCCATTTTCTGATTTTTTAAAATTTAAAATTAATTAGATTAATTATTTAAAATATACATTAAATTGGCAAAAATTATCTTATAGGTATTCTAACATAAAGTTTATATTTATTTTTATATTGTTTGCTTAAAATAACTTTCAAAATTTATTTTATATATAATTAATTTTTTTGTTATTAATTAATAATAAATACAATTTCCAATATATTTCTAAGAAAATTTGTAATCAAAACAAAATAAAATTTTCACAGATTTTAAGTAAAATTACTTTAATTTGAACCTAAAACTAATCCGATTATCTTTTGCGCAGAATACTTACTGTTTGTTTACCAATTGGCCTTAATTCTCAATATTTGTCTAAACCAAAAAAATTTTATATTTTAATTTGAAAGAGTAGTGGAATAATTTTATTAATCGTTTTAGCATGTCACCAAATTTTTTTCATTTTAATTATAATTAAATATTGATATACAATGTTATGTCGAAATTTAGCGAAGTTTGTTTGCGTTAATTAGTAATATTTATATTTAAATTATCCGAATACTAAACTCTGTTACATTAAAAAAATTATCTAATATTTATAAAATTTTTTTAAAAATTTATTTTCAATTAAATAGGTTTTAAAAATTTATTAAAAAATAAATGTGTCTAAAGAAATTTTATGAAAGCAGAAACACGGCAAAATTTTAAGTAAAACAAATAAAAATCTGAATAGCTAATTACACCTCAAAAGATATTAATATCATTTCAACATTGCTAATTTTATTGATTAGGACTACTAAAATATTTATAAAGGTATTTTGGGTATATAAAATATTAAGTTTATGATTAAATTACAGTTTACAATTATATTAAAATAATTAAAAATTTATATTTATTAAAGAATTTAAAATTATTTTTGTTATGTAAAAATTAAAAATTAATAGATTTAGAGTTTTATTTGTATTGTTAAACATATAGACTTAATACAATGTTAGAGTTATAACATGCTTAACAGTTGAAACATATCTAAAGTTAAAGTTTAAGTTTTTTGTAATAGCAATGACTGTAATAGCTATTGTTATTAGAATGGATTTTGATATAATATTACCAGAGGTGTGCTTTTTCAAAAATTTGTGTAAAAAATTAATACGTTGCTTTTGTCTTGGTCATCTGATTAACTGTTGTTTATTCGCAG